>CM035407.1:81522841-81632841 GCA_020310875.1 Ceratopteris richardii | reverse complement strand
AAAGCTGAGGTTTGTGTAACTCTTTCTGTGGACTACAGACTAGGCTATTGGAATCAGGCCTTATTATTGATCCTCTGAGTTTTAGTGTGTTGTCATTAAGGAGAAGGCGGATCCATTTGCCACAGAAGTACTCACAGCCCCCAGATTCAACAGCCATGGTGTTGTTGTAGAGGCGATTGGCGATACAGGTGACATTGTAGGAGGAGGAGGCGATGGTTTCAGAGTTACCTAAGGAATCGATAGAGGAGAAGATACGATATGTTGTGCTAAAGAAGAAGATACCAGAGGTGCGAAAATAATGCTGGGAACCACTGCACGAGATGACGGAGGGGGCACAATGGAGAGCTGGGTATATGTTGTCCATGAGGCTCCACTATCGCCAAAAGAAAGCTCAATAGAACTGCAACGCTTCTTGGATTCCAGTAGTGTTCTGATCTCTCATCGGTCAATCGTGAGGTGAATCGTACTTGGCCAAAGTTCGGTCCTTTGTGTAGCTGGGAGTAGATTCGCCATGCTTGATATCCTGACGTGGCCTCATATACTGCACGCCAACTGCAGGAGCTGAATGAACTTGGAACGAACTAAGTTATTCACCTAGAGTGATCGCAATCTACTCACTTAGCCCACCAATAGGAGTGTAGTTTTTTTTTCTCTTTTTTTCGTAAAATTTTCAAGTTGAACTTTCTATTTACAATTATTGCCATTGCACGGGCATCTCACCAATACCCTTGTAGCTCAATGATGAGTAGCACCTCCTTTAATGTCAATCCGGGAAGACGTGAGGATGGTATGAAGACCTCGAGCAAGTGGCTGCACAAGTGCGTGAGTGAGAAGCACACTAGCATGCACACACATACACACACACGCGCACACAAGGCAAGACAAAGAGTGAGAATCAATGGAGCTTTTAGATTACTTTCAAAATGCTCTTACAAGTTCGTTTCAATTACAATCTAACCTCAAAAATGAGCTCTCTAGCTCTTTTTATAGTTTTTGACTAGCTTTGGCCCTGTCCAGACCTAGTGTCCGGCCTAGTTAAAAATTAGGTTCCAGGGCTCATTTGGGGGCTCAAACGAGATCTAAAAAATATGAAAATTGGTACGCAACTACTTCTAAGGCTCCTCAAGCTCAAGGACTCCTTGGCTTGCACAAAATGGAGCTACAAAAATGTGAAATGATATTTACAATGATTGTTAGTGATAAAAATCACTGTTGTTGCAGGGATTTCTTCTAGTGATCTGCCATACATATCTTCGAGCGCCCTACTTGCTCTTCCTCCCTGCATGTCCATCTCTTTGATCTGCATTAGTGTCTTGAAAAAATATTGGCCTACTTGCCAGATCTTCTTTGACTGCCCTGTTTGCTTGTGCTGTCCCTTCGCTCTGACTCCCTTCTTTGACTTTCACGTCTTGTAAGTCCTGGTGTACCAAGACTACTGCCAACACCCCCCCCACTCTCGCGTCTGTCGCCCCTGATAGACCCTTGTCTAGCTGCTTTTTGGACGTAATATTGGACAACATTGGCGGCGAGGTGGTGTTCTTCTAACCTGAGTCCCCTTGCTAGATCTGTCAGCAATGCATCCCAATTGACTGGCCCTGGGACATCTGGATGTGGCACTCGTAATTGTTCTGAGTGAATGGTTCGCTCCACAACAAATAAATGGAGGAGATGTGAGGGTCTGGGTACAAATATTTCTGAGTGGTATTCCCAGAACCCAGTTATGAACATCTCCTCGAATGTTTGTTTAAAGCAGGCTGGGAGGTATTTTATTCTGGCGTGCCAAGCATATACCACCTCTATGGAAGGAGTGGTGCTCATGTCATAAACTAAATCCTGGTTTCCTGTAAGGAATCCGACACTTGAGAAGTGTGGGTCCTTGATATTCTTGAATGTCCTGAATGTAATAAGCATTAATTCAAAAATTTTCATGCACATCTGGGCCATCACGTCAGGGGTATTCCTTAATCGGATGCTCCAGTGCCGTATGGTGGAAATCATGTAATTGACGGTGGGAGGTCCTTGAGGGGGTGCTAGATAGACGTAGTTTAACCATTTGGCGCAGCCCCTGATATTCTTGACTGCAAGGGTAAACTCTGGCCATGTGCGTCTGCGGAAGACAGGAACGTAACAAGGGTTATATTTAATAAAAAGAGGCATATTCGTCCAGGTGCGAACCATCTCCGGGTAGGTTTCAAGGAGTCGGATCCTCCAGGTGGGTTGATGAATGCATCCTTTTTGAGCGCTCTCTGGGATGTCATCTGGCCCGAACTGTGTAGCAAACGTTGGAGGTTTGCCACATCTTTGTTGGATTTCTGCATTGTAGTCCGTCAGGAGTATACAATATGGCACGTATTGATCATCATTGGTTCCGATCCATCTATGGTGGGACATGCTGCGGAAGTATTCTGATTTAATAATAGTGTCCTCTATCTTTGCCATAGATTGGATTTGAACAGCCACTCGATCTTCATGAGTTGATGCTGTTTTCTCTAGTGTCTGGAGCCACTCAGGTACTTCAATTTCTAGCGTATCCATTCCTTCTGCGGTTTGCTCACCACCTGGCATTGGCATAGGAACGTATGGTTCCTCATACGTCTCATCTACCTCGATGGGTACCAAATCCTCGGGTTCTGGTTCGACAACTGGAGAGGGCTACCTTTCGTGTGTGAGTAATCTTTCCTGTAATTCGACCACCTGCTCTTTCAATGTCTTGACTTCCTCTGAAGTCGTGGTCGTTTCTGTGACCCTGGGTGCTGTCTGTTGCTCTTGGAGCTGATTGCGCAGCTCATCACGTTCCCTTTCCAAGTCATCATGATCTTCTAATAGATCTGCATAGCTTTCCAAGATGGTCTTCATTGTTTCTGAGGGCACGGCTTTAAACTGCTCTGGATCAATTTCGTGGGGAGAGCCTTCCATTGCTGCTTCTAGATTTGCTTCATTTTGCTGCTGCAGTCTCCTGTTCTCTTCAAGGGCGGCCGCCATGTGTTTTCTGAGGAGTGCCAGGTTACGCCGGACTCTGAGATTATCGGCTTGGTATACTTCGAGCAAAGCTTCTAGTTGTTTGACACCTGATTCTGTCGATGGTTGGGGTGCCTCCAATAATGTTTGGTGAGCCTGCTCAAGCGTTGTGTAGCGTTGATTCAGTTCTGCATTTTCTGTTTGTAGAATGTGAAATTGTCTTTGTAAGTTCTGATGGTGCGTTGTCAGTTGTTGATACCGGTCGTCCAGAGCTCTGTACTCATTCTGGAGCTGGTATACACATTGATTTAATGCTAAAAATATGCTATTTACATTAAATAATGCTGGGAGGGGTGAAGATGCAGGGGAAATGGGGGCGGGAATGGGAGATGTGAATGATGTGGATGCAAGCGGAGATGTGGGTGGAGGGGGTATGGGAGATGGAGGTGGCATGGGGGGAGGGAGCGGTGCTGTGGCAGGTGATGTTTCCATCGTGTCAATTGTTTGAGTGACCGTGTAGATGGGGATCGTGGGTGGAGTGGATGTGACGTCAGTGAACAGAGTGGTGAAAGTGGGCATGGTGACTCCCCCGAATTGAATTCCCGGAGAGAGTGGGATGCCCATGACAATGGTGGTGGTAGTGGACGTGGTAGTGCTAGTGTCATGTGGTGGAGTGAATTGTGTAGTGCGAGGTGGGGATGGTGGTGACAGTGGTGCTTCCTGATGTTCTTCTTCTTGCGTTGTCTCTCCTGGTGCCGATACATTGATGTGAATTTGTTTCCCGGACCTCCTGGGACGAACGGGAACCCTTTTCTCAAATCTGTGAATGTAGGCCATTGCCTCATGTATGGCTTCATCCAATCCTACTGCGTCGGCATGAAGGTTTATGGACTCAATGAACAACTCGTCTACACCTTCCTCAGCTAGCAAGTCGTTCATGAGTCTCTTGCCTGCTTCAAGTGACATTTTATGCTGTTCTTGAACTAGCTTCATGGTTTGATACAGTCTTTTTATTTGTGCCGAATACGCTGGGGCACTTGCTAACTCGGAGAGTTCGTCATATTCTTGATGTTGTTCTTCGTCGGCTTCTTCTTCGTCTCCTCCTGCCTCTTGTTCATCTACATTGACTTCTACAACTTGTGGTTGGGTGGGGGCCGATGTTGTTGTTTGGGGTTGTGGTTCCTGAGCTCGCTCTGCTTCAGTTTCGAGATTAGAGTCATAGATCAACCTGGCAATTTCTTCATCCGTGAGGTCCTCAAGAGTAAATCCCTGTGGAAATTCCAAATCTGATGGAATGGGTGGAAACACCAGATTGGGTCCCTCTGTACTTGGTCTTGGTAGCCGGATAGTGAATGGCCTAACGCGTCGTGTCTGGGGAGGGGTAATTTCTGGTGTAGTGGTGGCTCCCCTTGGTTGAGCGCAGGGTAGTTGGACTCCCCCCCTCATCTTCTTTGATGGGGGACCTGCAGCTGATAGTCTTCTCTGGAATTCTTGGGCCCGGGACCATACGAGTGCCCGCTGAACAGGCACGTCATAAGCCAAGCATCTATAGATAATTCTGGTCAGAGCACAACACCCGTGGAGCACATTTTTCTGCTTCTTGTTCCACCTTTGATGGGCTAAGTGGATCTGATCTATGATCCAGTGTGGCACATTGATGGGAAGGCTTTCTGTCTCTGCTAGATACAAGCTGAACCATATTTTCTTCGGGGGCATTGTGAATCGTTCCTGGGCGGGAAAAGCAAAATGTTGCATGATGGTCCGCAGGTGAAGCGCAATGGTAGGTGTCATCGCTACCATATCCTTCAACTTATTAAGATCTTTGTGTTTCATTCGACCTGGAACCATGGTTTCCTTTTCTGTTGGGATGTGCATGCCATACATACCCAATGCTTCTCTTACCAGATTGAGGGTCAACTTGAATCTTTTAAGCTCATGACCCGGCAGCAGTGATGGCAACACAAAGGTGCTGTCGCCTCCCTTGGCCCTGCTTGGCGTGATGGTACTGATCAGATATGAACATCGTAAAAAATCCGGCTTTGGTAAGTGGGCCCTGAAATAACTGTCCACACCTGCTTTGATCCAAACTGATCTCATGACTTCGGCGTTTTGATAGCTTTCAAACTCGCGCGTGAAAAAGTGGTATCGACCCCATTTGCCATTAAATTCCAATTCTGCTTCCCAGAAATAGGTTCCATCGCCCAGTGGTCCAGCAACATCACTGAACCAATGCGCATGCTTACCTACTTGAGAAGTGTACCCTCGAGGAGGATCCTGAATGGGGAGCACATGCACGGCTTGAAGTTCTTGCGGCCTTGCGGTGAGACGTGGCTCGAGGAGAAGTGTTTCTATGTCCACAATCTGGGTACCAGATCCGACTTGAGAACTGGCACCTGCTTCTGCCATGGCCCTGTTTGCTGGTTGGTTCTGTGAGAATATAGAACCAAGTGTTAACATCGTAATGGACAGAATAAATCCGTTGTTGTCCCCGTTACAACATTAACATGAGGTAGATGGTGAGTTAGTGGTTAGTAAGTGCACGAAAACAGTGTGTGTAGTTAGTGCTTGGGTTATCCTAGGAGACTAATGCAGTTAGTAAGTGGGTATGAAGTTACAAATTGGGGTCTGGGGGTTTATTACAGGTCCTAGGCTGCCAAATGCAGTGAATGGGCTTTGCTTTCGGTCTCGTAGAGACTCTAGAGAGCTTTCTCGGTGTCGCGGTTTGAAAATGAGGCTTTTTAGGGACCCATTTACAATTGATTACATGCATGCTTTTGGGTCTTGGTGTGTTCTTGAGCGTTGAGAACGAGTGAATACTGGCAGTATGTGTAGCTGCGTTATGCTGTTTAGGTTGTGGCCTCGGCGTAGCTACTTGTGCCCTCAAGCAAGCCTTAGGCACCCAAATTTGTCTTGATTGTGGGCTAGCCTTCATCGACTTCTTGGGCACCCAAATAGATTTCACATTAGCAGGAGAATTTCTGCAAGACTTCTAATTAATGTCATGTTGTTGGTTATTAATAAGAAACTTCGCCCGTGCAGTTGACGGGGGTGCAACCGGTTGTTTGCCTTTCCGCACCCACACATGGTTTATTTTCTGAGACATTCTGCTGAGCAGGTACTTTTGATCTCGGACATAGGTAGTACTTTGCTTCTTCTGCCTTTTATCCACCTTGGGTTGCTGCCTCCTTCTGGCCTTTGGAAAAGAAGGGAGTTCCGTTGCATTCCTGACTCCTTTTTTGCGAATATCATTCCTCTGCAACACATAGTTTTGGACAAGAACAGCATGGTCATCTTCATGTGTACCCCTGGAAGGACCAGGAGTCTGTGCCTTTCCTAGTTCCTTGAGTGCTCCATTGTCTAATTCTACTGTAACTTGACTATGATTGATCCAAACCTGGAGAAGTCCACTTCTTAGGTTTAAATTGACTGCTTGGTCATAGATCCAATCTTGACCCAAGACAAGAGGTTCAGTGAGATCCTCATCCTGACACACCAGCACTTTAACTGTCATTGCCTCATCATGAATGTAGAGGGGAAGTTCCACCTCGCCCATGCAAGGGGTTTCCACGCCTCCCAATCCTATGAGATATGCTTCCACCGGATTGACAGTTAACTGCAACTCTTGACAGTAAGACACTCTAACAGCACTAGTGGCTGCACCTGAGTCAATCAAGGCTCTTACGGTCCTTGCACTCTTTCCTTGTCCTATTTCTAGGGTTACGAAAGGACGTCGATCAGTTATCCTATGTGAGCTGGTTCCTGCGACTGCACACATTGCCATATGATATCCTTGATCTACATAGTCATTTGTTCTAGGCTGCTCTCTACCTTGCCTACGTAATTTCATCCTTCTGATGCGTTCTAAAGCTTTTGCTTGGGCTTCTTCTCGAACTCGCTTTTCTTCCTCTTTGCGTTTCTTAGCAGTGTTGAGTCGGCTGAGCATTTCCTTCGTGAGGGGTTCCTGATACAACTTGACTCTACAACCGCTAATATAATTTGGGAGAACATCACCTTCTAACGTGGCCAATTGTACTGCTCCACTCGTGGAGATCCTATTGATGATCATAGGTCCGTAGCCTCTCTTTTCTAGCTTCCTTGCGTGTTGTTTCAGTGTATAGACTAAAACTAGATCTCCTGCTTTCAAGCCCTTATCCTTCACATGGGCATCGAAGTATGCCTTCTGTCTCTTCTTGGCTGCATATATTCCTGCAGCTGCTCTCAGTCTTGTTTCTCCTAATCGTTCAAGGTCAAAGATCCTAGAGGAGAGCTCATGACCTGTCCATTCATACTCTTGGGCTACTCTCAATGTAGGGATCAAGAAGTCCAAGGGTAGCACAGCGTTTTGGCCAAATACCATCTGAAAGGGGGTGGCTTGGAGTACCGTTTTGTAGGCAACTCGATATGCCCAAACAGCATGGTGTAGCTGTTTGTCCCAATCAGAGCGTTTAGTGTTCACTAATTTCGTCAGTACATTGCACAAGATCTTATTAGTGCTCTCAGCTTGCCCATTAGCTTGAGGGTGATAAGGGGCAGACTTCTTGTGTATTACCAAGAATTCTTGGAGTAGATTTTCAATCACTTCATTTAAGAAATGAGTGCCTCTATCACTTACAAGCTCTATAGGTAGTCCATATCTCGTGAATACATTCTCAAACAAGAATTTGGCAGTTGTTTGAGCATCGTTCTTGGTCGTAGCCTTTACCTCTACCCACTTGGTGAGATAATCTGTCGCAACAATGATGTATTCCGCATGAGAACCTTTGGCTGGGGGATTAATAGGACCTACGAAGTCTATTCCCCACTTAGAGAATGCACGTCCACCCATCATAGGTTTCAGTGGCATCTCATCTTTGCGTATAGGATACTGAGTCCTTTGACAGACATCACACCGTTTCACATAGGTATGTGCATCCATGTGAAGGGTAGGCCACCAGAAGCCCGCAAATAGAATTGCCTTGATCACCCGATCTGGTCCAAAGTGTCCTCCTGCTACACCTTGGTGAGCAGTTTCCAAGATCTTGAGATATTCACTTTCATGGACACATAACCTCAGGTAACCATCTTTACCACGTTTGTATAGATTATCACCAATGAGTGAGTAATCCAGGGCTTCTTGTTCTAAACTCCTTTTCCTCGCCAGAGTCATGTCTGGAGGGAATGTGTTTGTCCTCAGGAAGGATACTAGAGGTTCGCTCCAATCTGGCACTATGGATACTTGATAAAGAGTAGCGTGTTCCACAGGTGGTTTAGTGCAACAGATTGGGCATTCCTTGCACAACTTTTGGACATCAGCTTCCATAGTTGGCCAATGTACTCCGAGTCTCTTTAGGGTCTGTAAAGTTCGTTGCTTTGAATGGTGTTGCTCTAGTGCACCTACATGTGCTAATTGCAACCATTTAGAGTACTCATCCTCTTCTACGCAGCAAGCCAAGATCCCTTGATCTGTGTGCTTGTACATGCTTCCTGCCATGATGTGGTACTTCTGGGCTTTTACAACCTCTCTATTCCGTGTGTTTACCACTGGATGGTTAGGCCCGTATGTCAATACTGGTACCAATGGCTTAGCCCACTGCGGTACAACTTCCAAATTAAACAAGTAAGCATCAGGAAGGTCATCTGACACTCCTTGTGGGGCTTCTCCCGATGTGAGCCTAGAGAGATGATCTGCTCTCAAATGAGTCCTCCCTTTTCTTACCACAACCTCAAAGTCATATTCCATGAGCAAGAGAAACCATCTCACTAGCCTTCCTGTATTGCATGGCTTGTTTACGAGATATAGCAATGCCTGATGATCAGTAAAAAATTTAAACTTATTTGCAAGCAAATAGTGTCTAAATTTCTTAACTGCATATACCATGCCTAATCCTTCTCGCTCTGTAGTGGTGTAATTCCGTTCAGCTGCATTCAACTGTCTACTGGCATAGGCAATTGGAAGATCCATATTACCTTCACCAGTAGGTTGTGCAAGTACACATCCAATGGCATAATTGGATGCATCCACGTGAACATGGAATGGCTTATTCCAATCTGGTGTGGTCAAGATTGGTGCTGAACATAATCTTCGCTTAAGCTCTTGGAAGGAATTCTCACATTCATCCGTCCACTCAAAGTTAGTCAGAAGTCCGTACATGGGCTTTGCAATGACAGCATACATGTGTATAAATCGTCGGTAATAACCACAGTGCCCCATGAAAGCTTGTACTTCCTTGACATTCTTTGGCCTAGGTAGCTCTGCTATGGCTCGCACCTTTTCTTCGTCGGTAGATATGCCATTTTTGACACTATGTGTCCTAGAATCTTGCCTTGCCTGACCATAAAAACGCACTTTTCTGGGTTCAGGCAGACTTGATATTCTCTACATTTGTCAAAGATTTGTCTGAGTTCAGGGATATGGGTTTGTCTAACAGTGGAATGAGCACAGAGATCATCAACATAGACTTCTAAACTCTTTCTTAGGAACTCCTTAAACACATGGCACATCAGCCTCTGGAAAGTCGCGGGTGCATTGGTAAGCCCAAATGGCATTACTCTAAAAGCAAAAATGCCCCATTCTGTGGCAAAGGCTGTCTTATGCTGATCCTCTGGAGCTATGGCTACTTGATTGTAACCCGAAAATCCATCAAGGAAGCTGTACACTTCCTTGCCTGCCACTCTTTCTAAGAGATGTTCTGTGATGGGAAGCGGATAGTTATCTCGAATCGTGGCGGCATTAACCTTTTTCAAGTTAATGCACACACGCAGCTTGCCATTCTTCTTGGGCACCACTACTATGGGGGATACCCACTCAGTGTGCTCAATTTCATAGATAAATCCAGCTTCGACCAGTCTATCTATCTCTTCCTTGATCTTAGCAGCATAATTATCATTATATGTATAAGGCTTTTGCTTAGAGGGTTTGGCATCTGAGGTCATGGGGATAGTGTGTGAGCATATGTCGGGGTCAACGCCTTTCAAATCCTTGTAACTCCAAGCGAATACATCTCTGTATTCTCTTAGCAAGGCAATCAATTCGTGCTCTTCTTCTTCCGTCAGGTCATGGCCTATATACGTGCATCTCTCCTCTCCCTCTTCTATGGCCACAACTATTTTCTTGGTGGTTTCTTTGTTATCATAGGCCTCTCCTACTTGTGCCTCTCGATTAGGCATTCTTATCATGACTCTCCTGTCGTCTATCTCATACTTCTTAAAATTTTCCGGGACCTCAAACAAAGATTCTTCCTCTTCTGGTGAGACTTCTTTCTTCTTCCGTTTCTTTCCTTCTTCTTTCGGGGTCATATGCGTTGCTAATCTTACATCATTTGTAACCTCTCCATGCCTCTGGGGTTGAAATTCTACTTCATGGAAGTATTCTTCATCTGATGCAAATGGTGGGTCCATAATGATTGACTCTAGATCGGAGTCGCTTGCATCCTCAAATGCATCAGGGCTAGGTTCGCATTCTTCTAGAACGGCCTCTCCCATGATTGGCTCTATGGAGAAGACTGAAATGTCATAGCCATCCTCATCACAGTGAGGTGTCCATTGTTCTTCATTGATGGCTACGTCCATTGTTGCTAAAATTTCCGCCCAGCCATGGGGTTCAAATTCCTCGTCAGGAAAAACTACAGGTGCATAGGCTGGGTCTTGAATGGGTCTATGGGTTTCGTTTGCACCTATTTCTCTGGCCTTTTCTCTCTTCTCTTCCTCTACTGCTACTTTGCACATCCATAAGTGGGTGTCTTCATGCATCCATGAGGATCCAGACCCTATGGAATGCACCGATTCTGTATCATCTTTAGCTCTACGGATGGGATTCCATTGGATAGGAGGGACATCTCTATGAGAATAATCCTTGAGATTGACTTTGGTCGTAACACCCAAGTGTTGCAAATACAAGGAGTTGGTTCCCCAATCCTGTACCACTTGCAATTGTCACATAAATGGTCTTCCCAAAATCATCTCATAGGCATGATTTTTGCTGAAGTCACATATAGCAAAGCTATGCTCAAACTCAACACCACAAGTGGAGAGAGTTATGCCTTCTAGCAATCCCAAGGGCCTCTCTATATGACCATCGGCCATTTGCAATTTCATTCTCGTTGGCCTGAGTGCCGGCTTGCCCCAACGCTTCCATAGGGAAGTGGTAGCGATAGCAACTCCTGCACCTGAGTCCAAAATTGCCTTGGTAGTGTACTCCTGGTAGGTGATGGGAAGATAGGTGTTCCCTTCTTCACCTTCACACATATCTCCTATCTTATCCAAGGGAATTTCTGGCACTGTCCTATGGGATCCTGCCCGGGAACGAGGTTTTGCAACTTCAGTGACTCGACTGGCTGCATATTTCCGCGCGTTTGGTCTATCCTCAGGCAGTTCTTCCAAAGTGAGATCGCGTTGCACCTTGGTGTTCGTTACTACCTCCGTGTTCCTTGGTATGACTGAGTCGTCGTTCCTTACCATGACTGTGGGTGCTCTCATACATGTGGACTTTGCTTCCCATGGGCCTGTGAAGTGGGGTAGCTCTTGTATGGAATTAGACTCAAAGTCCAATCTCTCGTGAGACTGAGCGCTCTCATGTTCCCCGTAAATAGATGGGATGTCTCGTGGGAATTGGTCGTGTGCATCGTCCACAAGTTCAAAAGGAGGGGCGACCTCGCTTTCGTTATCCCATTTGTCTTCTTGAATCTCTCGTAGGAAGTCTGGTGCAAACCGATTCATAGAAGAAGAAGTGTCTGGCTCCGTGGAATTAGGCACGTAAGCAACCTGGGAAGGAGGGCTTATTCTATCGTTGGCTCTCTCCTCGTTCCCATAGATGGCTGGAGCACACGCTTCCTGGGGAGGGTTACTTATGCTATTACTTTTCCGAACAGGCTTATACGCTCTCTGGGAAGGACTGTAGGTCACCTGTGGAGGTACGTAAGCTTTCGAGGGAGGCTCATCCGCCTTTTGGGGGGGAAGATAAGCTTCTTGAGGAGGCACATGGGCTTCCTGAAGAGGCTTGCTTATCCGTTCTCTTGCCCTTTCCTTTCTTTGAGGGGTAGGTTCCTTTTCTGATTGTGCCATTAGCCTCTCTATTTGCTCTAGGGAGGGGGAATTGTCTGGTTCCATGAGATTTGGCACATAAGCTTCCGGTGGGGAATGGGTCATGATTTTACTTACATTCTCCCTTCCTTGATTTTTTTCTTCCTTGGCAGATCTAGCGATTATTTCCTCTAACTTCTCTAGGAATCCATCCAAGTGTAATTGCGTTTTGGCTGAGCCCGAGTAATTGAAAAGGCGACTGGCTTCAAACATAGTCTGAGCCAATGCGACCATTTTCGCGCACAGTTTGGTTCTTTCTATCTCTAGGTCAGCTCTAGGATAGCACTTGTCATGATCCGTGACGCTTGGCCCTTCTTGGATTCTGGCCTGATATGCTTTGAGCATCATGTCTATGTCCTCAAGAGTGGGATCAGCTAATACTGATCCTACTCTAGGGGGTGGTGGAATCGTATGACGTGGGTTAGAAGGTGGCGGGTCGGAGGGCGATGGGAGTGGTGGTGATGGGATAGTGTGAGAGGGGGTTTGAGAGGTGATTTCAGTTATCCTAGCCTTGGTTTCTCTTATGCTTTCCTCAAGTTCACTCATCTTTTTAGCCCATTGTCTTTTCATTCTTTCCCGACTATCTTTCCATGCTCTAGTCCTTTTCTTTGTTACGCTCTCGGTTTCACTAGCCTCTTGAGTTCTTATCCTGGTTTACCCCTTGATTCTGCTGCAAGGCTTGAGCTCGAGTGACTACCTGTACGGGAGCAGTGGAAGTGACACTTCCTGTGGAATCTACCACTAACCCAATAACGTTGATCGGAGTGATTTTTGGCATATTATTAGGATTCTTAAGGCAATCTCGTAAGAGATGTTCTTTTCCACAATCTTGGCAAAAACCTTGGATCGTTACTGACTGGGGTTGTGTAGGTGGAGGCAAGGGACAATCACGAATGAGATGATCTCCTTGGCATCTGTAGCACGGTCCTCTTGGGAATGGAGGTCTTACTTGCCTGGATTGAGGCCTAGGATTGGGGTTTGCATACATGACGTTCGTGTAATCTGACTCCCAACTAGGTTCACTTGGTTCTTCACTATAGTAGGACTCACCATGTTCTGGAGACTGCATGTAGTAAGCCTGGGGACTATCGACATGTGTAGAATCAAAGCTATGGTCACTCGGGTCACTTTCTGAGATCAATGGGGTTACTGGTACTATAGCTCTATTCAGGTTCTCTTCTGCAACAGTATACTTTACCGGAATCACATTAGCTGGGGCTGGGGGTTGTTGTGCTAGCACAGGTTGAGGCCTTTGTTGGTTTTGGTATTGTGGTTGGTAATTTTGTTGTGGCCTACCATATGGTTGTTGTTGTGGAGGGTACGGGTTCTGGTATCTTCCTTGCTGCGGGTATGGCTGAGGGTAGGGTTGCCTAACTGTCTGCTTGTTGTATGGGCAATCTTGTGCGGTGTGATTGGTGTATCTTCGTTCTATGGTGCAATATTGGCTATTTGGATTGACCTGGGGTTGAGCCATAATGGGACACACGTTTGCCATGTGGTCGCCACCGCATGTATAGCACCTCTTCGCTGGGGCGAACCTTGGTATTTGTTTGCTATTTACACCTAATTTCTGAGCTACTTTCTCAGCGAGTTCCTCGATTGATGTAGATTGCGTGGAAGAGTGACTAGATGCACTATCTGAATCTTTGTAGATTTTGGAAAGCTCTAGTTCTTCTCCTAGGTTATCTTCAATGTCAATGCACATGCGTACACATTCTTCTATGGTCCTAGGGTCCTTCAGATACACATAGGATCTCAATTTCGTACTCAGCAATCTATCAAGGAATAAGGCTACTTGTTTAGCAGATGTGGGTAGCTCCGAAATAGGGCACCTTTCAAGATATTGTCTAAATCTTCTTCCGGCCAATCTGACAGTCTCTTGGGGGGTCTGTTTGAAGCTGTGAATTAATGAGGAGGTATTGTGTCCTATGCCGCTCTTAGAGAACTCTACAATGAATGCCTCTAGGAGTTGGTCTATGCTCCTGAACTGCCGCTCATCCAATGGCTGAAACCATGTAAGTGCCGTATTCCTAAGGGTTAGACCGAAGGCATTGTACTGCGTGAACAGATCTTCCACTTGTTCAGCTCTCAAGACTTGCTTGAATTCTGCCACGTGATCATAGGGATCTCCTGTGCCATCAAAGTAATTCTTCATGGACTTAACTAGCTGAGTCGGTCTCAGGGTTCTTGCGTGCTCTCTAGGTCTCGGCAGAGGGAATCCATCCACGTTTCTTTGGTTCCTGTGAGCTCTAAGCACCTCAGGTTCTACCCTATTCGTCTCCGTCCTCGTTCTTTCTCTGCCTACTGGGTTGGCAAAACTTACTTCTGGTCTATCTCTACTTCTGTCTCTTTGCGTACCATGAGCTTGGGAAGTTCCCGCCCCAGGGTGACCATAGGATACATTTGATCTTGGTTGGGGGAAAATAAATTCACCCTTCCAAGTGTAAGCATGCCTATCATTTTCTGTCACCACAAAGATCCTTTCCGAAGTGTGATCTAAGTAGGTCACTCTACCTGGGCTATCCGGATCCTTAAACTCATAGATCATGATATTTCCTATATCAGTTGGCTGATTGGATTTATATCTCCAAAAGGCTTCATCAGTTTCCCGATTGAGGAGCAATTCTATGCTCTTGTTGTCCTGGGGTACCCACTCAGGTGTAATAATCCTAGTGAGAACTGATTTACCTCGAGGGGTTCTAGGTTCCGCACCCATGTTCCCTTGTTCCGAGTCACCTAAGTCCGCTTCTGAGATTACATTCCCAAATTCATCTGTCCTATCTGGGTGACTGGTGACTACGTATATGGTTCCTTCTTTATCCAGGTATGCACCGTTTTCAAATTTGACAGCTGGGTGCTCTAGTCCAATGGATTGATCAGGATTTTTAATCTGGACCACGGATCTTCCTAGGCCGTCCTCATAGATGCTAGCACCTAATCGGTTGGTCCTAAGATATTCCAGCTGTGTTTTGTAAGGGCTTTCTACCCTGTACAAATAAGGCACTCATGAACTCCCCGTAGGTCTTTCCATGCCTTGAGACATCTCTGACTCACTAGTCTCAGAGCTAGGGTAGTGCGAGTGGTGGCTCAACTGCTGGGCCCAAGACCTAGCAGTGTGGTTAACACTAGCCTCTGAAGATCTAAGGCTTTGTCTCTCTCTTGCTAGATGTCGTCCTGATCTAAGGTTCATATGCCTAACTGATTAACCCAAGGTTTTCCCAAGTACAACCACGTTTCTGAGTCCTTTTGTATCTGTCACTTAGTTCTTTTTATGTTGATTATCGTGTTTTGTACTCTTGTCTGATATCACGTCATCAGGAATACTTGAGTTTAGTTTCGCACTTTAGTTTAGTCGTTTCACGTTAGGTTCTTTTCCTTTATGTTATCGATAGAACAGAGATTATGTTTTTAACTTGAACTTGAGTTTTTAGGTAGTCTTCACTTGATAACTGCCTACCGTCGCCCTGGCTTACTCCTATCACTAGTCGTTCTTAGCTTGAGCTAGGAAATGACAGAGGGAGTTGAGAATATTCCAACCTTACTTGTTGACCCCTTGCTTTATGGTGCTCAAGAACCCGGTTCTCAAGCTTGCAAAGAAACCTTGCTTTGTATGCTCTCAGTTGCTCTCAATGGACCTATAAAAGTCCCACGGTTAGCTCAATGCTTAGATTCAAAGGACAAAACCAACCACTTTCATTCATGTAACACAAACACACATTTGCATTGTGACTTTTAGGAAAATAATTCTAAAGACCCCTGACTTTGATCCCCCTGGGTATGGTCAACTTCAAAATACCCTCTCTGAAAATCAACGCATTATCTTTATAAAAAACAGTTGAGGGCGTGTAGTATATGCCACGAGCTTTCCAACAAGCCCAAGAGCCCAAAAATTGGATTTCGTATGAAAAAGTTATGACTGTTCAGGTTTTAGGGGGTTAAATCAGGATTCAATACAAGCTAACAGTCAAACAGGAATACTCGAGTAGCTTGTGGCACGGCCTCGTGATGCAATACTACACCCTAGTGTTTGTCCCACACTTAGTCAAAATTTAGACCAATAATTTTGCCTTAAAACTTTGACCTAATTTGCCCTTCTAACGCGTTCGCAAAGTCTGTCGGTCACGATTGACAGGTCAGTCGCGATCGACGTGTCGATCGCGATTGACAGGTCCGTCGTGGCTGTCAGTCGCGATTGACTGGTCAGTCACGATTGACGCGTGGCCGAAGAGTCAATCAATCGTGGTCAAAGGGTCGTTGACTCTGTCGATCGCGATTGATGGGTCGATCGCGATTGACAGGTCGGTCGTGAGGGTCTGTCCGTCGTGGTCAAACAGTCGTTGACTGTGTCGGTCGCGATTGATGACTCGATCGCGATTGACACGTGTCACGCGTATGGTCCGTCGGTCGCGGTCAATCGGTCGTTGACTCTGTCGGTCGCGATTGACAGAGCCGTCGTGGGCTGTCGGTCGCGATTGACGTGTCGATCGCGATTGACAGGTTTGCCCGTCGTGGTTTGTCGATCGCGATTGACAGAGCGATCGCGATTGACAGAAATCTGTGGAATTTCAAAAAACTAAACACATTTTTGGGAAGCTCTAGGCCTGTAGGTCATGGATATGCACTTTGTTTAGCAATTAGAGCAATTTTTCAGTCGATCGCGATTGACAGAGCTCGGCGACACACAGACAGTTACTCAGATTTCCGTACCTGCGCAGAGTGCTGGGGACGATGATGCGGCCTGTACCTGCAGAATGCTCACAAAACATGCAAAAAACAGCACATGCAAATTCGCTCTCTCACTCTCTCTCACAAGTGAAATGAGGGAAATGAGGTGGAGATGGGGATATAGTCAAAAAACTGAAATTTTAGCGATGATGGAGATGGAAGTGGGAGATGGTGATGATGATGATGGAAATGAAGATGGTAAAGAAAGTAAAAGAAAATCGATGAGAGTGAAGAAAATACCTACAACTCCAACGCGTCAACTCTACGTCTTACCATCACACGCTCGTCCTCAAAGCTCGATCCCCGGCAACGGCGCCAAAATTTGGTGTAGCTCAATGATGAGTAGCACCTCCTTTAATGTCAATCCGGGAAGACGTGAGGATGGTATGAAGACCTCGAGCAAGTGGCTGCACAAGTGCGTGAGTGAGAAGCACACTAGCATGCACACACATACACACACACGCGCACACAAGGCAAGACAAAGAGTGAGAATCAATGGAGCTTTTAGATTACTTTCAAAATGCTCTTACAAGTTCGTTTCAATTACAATCTAACCTCAAAAATGAGCTCTCTAGCTCTTTTTATAGTTTTTGACTAGCTTTGGCCCTGTCCAGACCTAGTGTCCGGCCTAGTTAAAAATTAGGTTCCAGGGCTCATTTGGGGGCTCAAACGAGATCTAAAAAATATGAAAATTGGTACGCAACTACTTCTAAGGCTCCTCAAGCTCAAGGACTCCTTGGCTTGCACAAAATGGAGCTACAAAAATGTGAAATGATATTTACAATGATTGTTAGTGATAAAAATCACTGTTGTTGCAGGGATTTCTTCTAGTGATCTGCCATACATATCTTCGAGCTCCCTACTTGCTCTTCCTCCCTGCATGTCCATCTCTTTGATCTGCATTAGTGTCTTGAAAAAATATTGGCCTACTTGCCAGATCTTCTTTGACTGCCCTGTTTGCTTGTGTTGTCCCTTCGCTCTGACTCCCTTCTTTGACTTTCACGTCTTGTAAGTCCTGGTGTACCAAGACTACTGCCAACAACCCTCTTCTACAAGATGCACAAAAGCATTTCTCAAAGTGCTCCTTTATAAAGTTTCCAAAGGTTCACCCTTAATTGTTTTTTTTGCCACCAAAGCCGCATTTTAAGCAAGAGTATCAACTCTTTTGACACACTCAAGTCACTAAGTGCCCACCTTGTAACAACACAAATATAAGAAGAAGACTCTTTTGTGTGTGTGTGTGATTGTGGGATTGGAGGCTAGTCTAAGCCCACCCACAAGTTCTCTTTGTGCATGCGTACTCTCTACATGATGTCTCTCTTTGCAAAAGTGAAGGGTTATTCTAAGCCCCCCCGGCGAAGTATCTTTTCTAATTCTTGTTGCAAGTGAAGGGCTACTCTAAGCCCCCCCTCCCCAAGGAGTTTTTTTTTTTAGTCTGGTATCGAGTCGATCATTTCAAGCTTTGCAATTATTTTGAAGCACCATTTTTGGCAAGAGATTTTGGTCGTGTTTCTAAACACTTTATCTTCAAAGCTTGTGCATTTGGCAAAGATTATGGTAGTGTTTCTAAACACTTTATGCTCAACGCTTTGTAATGACCAAAAGTGAAGGTAGCTCATCATCTATGGCTAACTTCTTACCCTCTTTCGTCCCTATTTTTATGCCTAAGGATGAATGCCTCAATGGACAAAATTACAATCTATGGAAAGATGTCATGCACGCCTACCTCTATACGAATCTTCTTCATGAGGTAGTAGACGGACAGACCCCGAACCCAATAGGGATACCAACTTAGACAATTGGCATGTGTGGAATGTCAAGGACAAAAGAGCTTTAGGTCAGCTATTACTTGCCTGTGACGAACTGACGAAAGGTCATATCACGGCCTGCAAGACGTCCAAGGATGCTTGGGATACGTTAGCTACTTTGTATGAAGACAAGACCCCTTCAAAAATATATGCATTAGAGGCCGAGTTTCATAATTTGACTATTAGGCCACACGACACAATTACCAAGGTCATAGCCCAATTTGAGGATTACCAGCGTAAATTATCACTATGTGGTAGGCAGATCTCTAGTGAAGACATGGCCATTCGACTTCTCAACAAGTTACCTAAGTCATACGAGACATTTGTCACAACTTTATATGATCGCGGCCAAGTCTTATCTTGGGAAGAGGTTCGTCGACTATTGCTCCTTCACGCCTCGCGAGCAAAATCGACTTCCTCCCAGGAATGTGGCATGAAGGCCAAAGGCCCATTCACTAAAGGCAAAAACACAAGTCATCAGGCTAGCAATGGATCTAAGCAAGGATTGCATAATTCATCGAAGAAGTTCACCTGTAATATTGTGGCAAACTTGGCCACATTGAAAAATATTGCTTCAAGAAAAAGAACCAAGAAAAGTTTAAGTCCAATTCCAAGAATGAACATCATTCTCACTACACAAGTGAAGACCTATTTTTCACAAGTGAACACAAAGCACTTATGGCAACCACTCCGAAGAAAGAATGGATTTTTGATAGTGGTGCTTCATCCGACATGTGCCATGACAAAGATGATTTCCATGAGTTAGAAGAGCATCAAGGACAAGTTTACCTTGGAGATAAAAAGTGCATTGAAATCCAAGGAAGAGGAAAAGTTCAAGTCATCAACTCTGATGGCGAGGCCAAGTCATTAAAAGATGTTCTTTATGTACCAAGCCTCTGTAAGAATCTTCTTTCAGTCAAAGCCATCACAAAGTGCAACATGACGGTTCAGTTCGATCACAACCAAGTTCAAGTCATTGATCGCGAATTTAATGAAGTGATAGCTCAAGGATATGAAGATAAGGGTCTCTACAAGCTGTCCAGTTTTATGGCCAAGGATTCAAGTTTCAAAACTTGTGGCATTGCAAATTTGGACATACCTCTTGCTTAGCTAAGATCTCTTCCAATCATCTTGTCAAAGGTCTACCCAGGATCGCACAAGTGGAATTGAATTGCAAATCATGTGACAAACAAAAAGATTTCTCTTTGCCTAAAGAAGCATCCATTTCTGTAAATAAACCCTTAGCATTAGTCCATATTGACATTTGTGGACCAATGAGTACACCTTCTCTAAGTGGGTCAATTTACTTCTTCCTGATTGTAGATGACTTTCACTAGATACACATGGGTTAGCTTTGTCAACCCAAACTTCTCCAAGTACTTGAAGCAACATGAAATCAAGTATCAAGCCAAGCAAGATACTCAACAAGGTATTGCATTACAGAAGAGTCAAAGTGTGATCCAAATGGCCAAAGTTATGCTTAGACAAAAGCAACTTCCACTAAAGTATTGGGGTGAAGTAGTACAAACAACAGTACACATTCAGAATAGAGGTTTCTCAGATGTTTTGAAGAACCAAATCCCATTTGAAGCTTACTTTAAGAAGAAACCAAGTGTGAGCTATTTCCGCGTCTTTGGTAGTGATGCCTACGTCCAAGGCCATGATGATAATGGGCCTAAGCAGTACATTTTCATCGGGTACAGTGAGCGACAAAAGGCATACAAACTTTATGATCCAAAGAGTCACTCAGTTATAGTAACCAAAGAGTGCACCTTTGATGAATACTCTAAGTATTCATCGCTTTTGGATCCTCCCATTTCAGATTCAGAGGGGGATCATCCCAGTTTTGAACAGTCACACTATGTGGAGCATGCTCTCTTTGTACATGACTTTCCCATTCATAATACAATTTTGGAGCATGAGGAATCAGAGATATAATCTCAGCTTATACCTCAGATGGATATACCTATCGTACCATCGAAGACTTATATTTCCCCTCAACTTCAGTTGGGCATTACTCCAGGATCAGTGACTTGTCATTTTCCATTCCTATCTTCGAGAGTCCACTTACCTCATCTATAGCAGCATTCTGAGCATGTACTTTTCCATTCATGGAGTCCAACATCTTTTCACTTACCACAGGATACTCCTGCATCTACCTGGATTCATCACTCAGTTGGATCCTATTCTAAGCCAGCTTCTCGGTTCAGAGGGGGCTTCCATGGTCCTACCAATACACAGCAGGACTTTGTACACTCCATGGAGGCTTACAACATATAGATGTACTACCATGTGACTATGATTTTATGCTTCATGCTTTATGTTTCACTCTTGCAGGGGCTCTCAAAAGTACATCATATGTGGGATAATTCTCCTGAAAGGAGAATGAATACAACTGATAGAAGCACATGGCAAGGTACCCAAATACAAAGGAAATACAATATAAAATGGAAATAGACTAGAAATGGAGTGCCTCCTGGATACAAAATGGAGATGCACTCATGCAGATACAAATGTAGACGAAGTAGGAGCAATCATGTCGCCAACACCCCCTCTGCAGCTCCATTTTGGAGTGTATGGAGGTTGCTAGGGTATGTGAGCAAGGTCCACCAAGAATGTATCAACAGCAACAGCATGAGCACTAGGAAGTTGACTTCTGGGAATCCATAGCCTCCAAGTGGTATCGATCATGCGTGATCACCAGGTACTCCATAATATGTCCACTAGATTGATCAAGTGAATGCTCCAGAGGTACGCCACCAACGAGGTACACGAGCGAAACAAGATCTCACTGGATGAGATCACCTCCATGTGAGAGAGATAGGATGACTCCATGTGGTACATAGGAACCTTCAAAGCTTTGACAATGTCCACCACACTATGTGTATCATCAAGAATTAGGTCCTGGCCAGCCAAGACATCATTTGTTGTCCGTTAGGTACAAACACCATCGTGCCTCTATCTATGCCTCTTTGTTGAGTGTGCACCCTTCTTCTATCATCCTTTCTCTCTCTCTCTCTCACTAATACTCCTAATCTCTACTACCTCAATTATTAAATCTACCACAGCCTTCATCTGCTCTCTATGAAATCTCTCTCTCTCTCTCTCTCTCTCGCATGGACCGTACCTGCAAATGAAGCATTAGGAAAAAATCAACACAAAACAAACATACATATATGCCTATAGACACACACACATGCACACACCATTATACATGCACACACTCAACTTAACATACACATACATGTGCATGCATATGCATTTTTTCGATTTTAACATACACACAACACACACATGCAAACATGCATACACAATTACATGCACACATGCACACTACACATATCACACATATCACACACACACACACTCAAGTTCACATACAATGACACACTAACTCACATACTAATTTATGTTTTCATTTGTTTTAATTGTATTTAGGTTTCTATGATTTTTTTTATTGTCTCACTTGTTTTATTATTTTTCTTCGAAATCAAGGGTTGGCTTACACACACATAGGGTTTCCACATGCACTTATACATAAACATAGATTTATTCATATGTGCAAAGACTCAGAAACCACACATTCATCCATACCTTCCTACACATTCACATACTTTCACACACATATACATACATAATTGCACACTCAACCCACAAACACATTCACATAGCACAAACAAATACATGTACGGGCAAAAAAAAACTTAAATTCTCGCACACATACATAGATAGACACATAGGTTCATACCCATACCTACACAACACACAATGCATATAGGCACCTAGGCACATATAAACACATAACACTTACGGATACAAAGACATACAAAACACAAACACAGAATAAAACTCAAAAACACATAGGCACATGTAGGGTTTTTGTACACACATAGGATTGGATTTTATGACACAGAGTTCCGTTGGATGAAAGTTCAGTGAAATGTTTTGGATTGAGGTTCTCCATGGCAAAAGCTTCTAGAACGATGAGAAAGAGAGAAACTTATCTACTTTAGAGAGTAGAGTGAAAAAGTGAAGGACGTCCTTAACACACACTCTATAGGTCGAAGAACAAGAGGAAAAAGCTCAACTTTGTCAAAAGCCTAATGGGCACAAACTTTGAGGCATTAAATTTTCATTATTTTCACATGAACCTTCTCTCTCTTCCAAAACTAATAGATTCACATAAGATATTTTTTAAATGAACGTGCAAAAAAATTGTTTAAATGATTTGACAACATTAAGATAGATTTAGCACAATCAATTGAAATCCTTACATGACCCTTTTTTTCCTTTTTGGACCTAATGTTACCTACCTACCTACCTACCTATCTATCTATCTATCTATCTATCTATCTATCTATCTATCTATCTATCTATCTATCTATCTATATATCTATCTATCTATCTATCTATCTATCTATCTATCTATCTATCTATCTATCTATCTATCTATCTATCTATCTATCTATCTATCTATCTATCTATCTATCTATCTATCTATCTATCTATCTATCTATCTATCTATCTATCTATCTATCTATCTATCTATCTATCTATCTACCTATCTATCTATCTATCTATCTTTGTTGACCTTCGGATCTTGCAAATGCATGTACACATAGGATAGTACACAAATGAAAGCTCCAAAAAGTACTCAAAGTATAGAAAGAGACAAGAGACTAGATAACAGATTTGGTACAATCTCCTCCACATACTCTGATGGATGAGTCTATTAGAGTATGTGTACTTATAGGTATTTGTCATTACATCGTGAATAGAAGATACATGAGGGTGGTGCTTCAAAAAGTGTGCTTTTGCTTTATTTACAAAATTGTGATCTAATATATTTACAAAATTTTTGCTTTCTAAAGTGATCTATTATTTTTGTACAAAAATAACAAAAATATTATCTTCTAAAGTTTCTCCTAAATATCTCCAAAAATATTTGAAGAAGTCCATGCACATTCATACCCTCATGAATCTTCACCTAATGAATCAGAAAACAAAACACATTAAAAACCTCAAGGCATTAAAATCCATTTAACATTCCATTATTGCATAAAGTATAACATGCATCCTAGTTGATGAGCAACTGACCTCAGTTGATAAGAATAAAATAGGCATGGATGGCCAATCACATGTCCCATCATTGAACAATCATAAGCATGTTCCATGTAAAAACACATGCATGGAACTAGAAAGTTGGAATCTAATGTGATTGTGAATGATAAGTAGAAATCAAATGGTGATAATGTGGAGTTAGTGATGTCTTATGAATCCATTGAGATTCTTCAAGTGAATGATTTTTATATTTAAGTAAATATCTATGATATTGGTTACCTGTGCATGTAGTAGTAACATCATAATCAAATATTTTCTCTCAAATTAAAATTTCAGCATCCTCTTCTAACAAAGGAGGATCATCTAAAATAGGAGTGAGTGGTAGAGTTCCTTTAAACGATTTCAATAAACTGGTATGAAAAGAATTATGTATATTCTAATGAGAAGGTATGTCTAATCTAAAAATATTCTCATTAAGTTTTTGAATAATACAAAAAGGTCCACAATAACATGGTGCAAGTTTAACCTTAGGATTTTGTGAAATGTTTTTCAAATGCCTTTTAATTATTCGTAACCATACAATCATTTTCATTAAACTATTTAGCTACTCATTTCTAATTGACATTACACATGTAACATTCTTGACTCTTTTTAATGTGCTCATGAACCTCTTGAAGTAGAATTATGATCTTGTGCAAAAGAATCAACCACAGGTATATCAGTTTGAGTGAGAGTTATGGGAGTGGGAAGCTTTCTACGATAAACAATTTCATATGGTGCACATCGAGTAGTGCTATGTGTTATGTTATTATATGCAAACTGTAGTGAAGGATGTTTCTCATCCCAATTACTTGGAGTATCTAAAGAATAAGAATGTAATAAATATAAAACATTACTATTCATAGCTTCACTTTGCCCATTACTTTCAGGATGAAATGCAGAGTCAAAGTCTATTTTAGAACCTAAATTTTGAAATAATGCAACCCAAAAGTGATTACAAAAATGAACATCTTGATATGAAAGAATACTTTTTGGAAAACCATGATGTGGAAAATACATTTAATAAATAACTTAGCAACTTGAGGTGAAGAAAGAGTCTTTTTACAAGGAATAAAATATGCTTGTTTACTAAACCTATCAACAATTGTCGAAATCATATCATTATGAGATGAAGCTCAATAAAGACCAGTAATAAAATCCATAGAGATTTATTCCCATGGTCCATTAGGTATGGGAAGTGGCATTAATAATAAAAATGCTTTACCATGATGTCTTCTCACATGTTGACACACAATGCAATGGGAAACATATTGTGCAGTATCCTTTTCCATATGTGGCCAAAAGAAAAATTCTTTTTATGTAGAAATAGTACTTTGTATGACCCACATACGGTGGTTCATGCATCTCTTTCATAACAATTTTTTTAAAACCTTCTGTAATGCATAACTTGTGTTAGTAATACAAGAATCCATTATGATAAGTGTAGTGATCCTCACTAAATGTTGAAGAATTGACTGATAGAGGTCGCACGACGCTACAACTGTGGGGTACGTTCCCTATCAATCGCCGATAGACGGTCGCGATGGACAAGATGGGCGCATCGCTATCAGTCGGCACTTGTCCAACACTTTCTTCTCGATTCTGTCAATCGGCAACTCACATCCGTCGCGACTGACCCTTCTTCACGATTGACGGACCCTTCTTCTCGATTCTGTCAATCGGCAACTCACATCCGTCGCGACTGACCCTTCTTCACGATTGACGCCCAAGAATCGATGCACTGGTTTTTCCGAGACAAGCAACTCTTTCTTCTCGATTCTGTCAATCGGCAAATCACATCCGTCGCGACTGACCCTTCTTCACGATTGACGGACCCTTCCTCTCGATTCTGTCAATCGGCAACTCACATCCGTCGCGACTGACCCTTCTTCTCGATTCTGTCAATCGGCAACTCACATCCGTCGCGACTGACCCTTCTTCTCGATTCTGTCAATTCCTTGCAAGAACTTCCCAGCGACTGGCCGGCTTCTTTGTCGATCGTGGATGTGCATGGCGACCGATAGGGCGTCCATCGCTTTGCGGGTCCTTCACGACTGATTGACTCGGTGCGCGGTGCTGAGTTGGCGGTCTGTCCATCGCGCCTCTGCGGTTTCAGGATCGACGAGCGACTGGGTGGCGTGCGATCGACAGGCGACTGAGTCACGATCGACTGAAGGCGGGTCCCTCATCACGATTGATTGACTGAATCCGATTGTTTTTTGGGTTAAGTGTCTACAAGGAAATAAAAAAAAGAAAAAAGAAAAAAGAGAAAAAAAAAAAAGAAAAAAAAAAAAGAGGCAGTAGAAGAGAGAAAAGATGCGAAGAAAAAGAAGAGAAAAAAGGTAAAAAGGAGATTAGAGCTATGTTTTTATTTCGGATGCTCCAGGCTTCCAGGATGCTTCTCTTCTCAGAGTTTTAAAAAAAAAAAAAGATCTTCTTTCTCGGGGTGTCCCTCTTTTGTCATGGATTTGACGACCCTCTCTCTCGTGAGAAGCAATCTGGCCCCTCCTCCCGGGGAGACCTTTAACCTGGCCTCTTTGTTGGAGGGGGGCTCTTGTGCCGCCCAAGGGACCCTCGAGAGTGCTGAACCCCCCTTGGTCTCCCTCAATAGATCCGCAATTCTGTCAACTCAGGAGGAGCTCAAGAAAGTTTGCCTCGTCGGCCAAATGTTCGGCCCTAGGCCCCCGCTCGAGACCGTGCGACAGTGGCTTCGCAACGAGTGGTTCCCCCGCGGGCTAGTTGTTTGTAAGTGTTAGTTCTTACCGGCAAGCCACTTGCTGCTAGTCTTTGAAAATGAAGATATGGCGTTTCAAGCCCTTAGTGTCGGAACTTGGCAACTCGGCCGGGCGACCCTGTGCCTATTCAGATGGTCCCCTGATTTTACTCCCGACAAATCGAAATCGCTTCGGTACCCCCTCTGGGTTGAGCTCCCTAACCTGCCATACTTCTTGTACAACTTCGTATGGGACATCGTTTCTCCTATCGGCAAGCCGTTGGCCTCACGCGAGGACATTGGTGGTCTCATTTATGAAGGAGCAAGACACTCGTTCAACGCCCGGTGGCACCCTCAAATCTGTGTCGAGGCTGACCTCAGTATGCCACTCCCATCGAAGATCAAACTGGACTTGGGCGAAGGGGAAGTATGGGAGCAAGACATCAGCTACAAAAACCTGCCCAACGCGTGCTTTCGCTGTGGCCAACAAGGTCACAGGATCAAAGATTGCCCTTTGAGACGAAAAAGCAAGCCAAATCAAGAAGCCCCCAAAAATGCTCAAGACAGCAATGGAGCATTGAATCACTCGACGAAAGTAGAGGAATTCAAGGGTCCCCGTAATCCAGAAGCTGATGCAGACGGGTTCATCGAAGTCAGAAGAAGAAGGAAAAGAAGCCCTAGGGCAACCTCTGAGCGAAACAACAAGTCTGTTTCCCCCTCCAGCAACTTGTATTGCAATCTGGAAAAGGAAATCAATGAGTTTGACTACCCAGGTGGGAACCAACTTGAGGAGGACACCGATGTCAAAGGCCTGGAGATCCCTGACAGTAAAGAAACCCTGCAGGAGGGTTACACTACAAGCAAAGAAGACGGCTTTACTACCAGCAACGAAGATAACATGGATAGTGAAAGCTCCATCATCGGATCGACTATTCCGGAAACGGAGCTGAAAACGGCGTCCTGTTCTTCCCAGCAGGAGGCATCCCGCAAAGGAAAACAACCTATGGAGGTACCGTGGAAAAGCCCCCACAAGAACTTATTGCTAACTCGGGATCCGATCCGAGCGAAAAAGAAAGACGAAGCCAAGAGAAGAAAGGACAAAGCTCCCTCCCGCAAAGAGGGATCAATACAAAAATGATTGTCATCTCGCTAAATGCTAGGGGGCTAACCGACCCCTCAAGAGCGACCATCATTGGTCAATGGCTTCGCGACATTAGCCTAAACCCAGACTTTATATGTATTCAAGAGATTAAAATTGACGGAGAAGACCTCCAGAAACGGCTCAGGCAGGTCTCCGCGGCCCATGTGTGGATCCCAACGAAGCACCAACGGGGGTCTGGAGGAACGGTTATCGGTATTAAACAACTCTGGTTTGAAAAGCTTGAGAACTCCATTGAAGATGTAAGTCACCGTTGGATTGCTGTTTCTTTTGGTGCTCCTCTTTGTGTTACTATGGTTTCTCTGTACGCCCCTAACGGGGATTTGGAGAGACTGAACACTTGGGCCTCCTTAGACTCGCTTCCCCACAACGTGCTTATATGTGGAGACTTCAACATGGTGGAGGACCCTACGGACAGATGGATGGGCAAGGGCAGGGTCATCGACAGTCGGGAGAAAGAAACGTGGGACATGACCAAACTTCACTTGGATTTGGTTGAATTCAAAGACTCGAATGGCTTTTCTTGGTCGAATCTCCAAGCGGGCGAGGACCTGAGGAAAGCTAGACTTGACAGATGCTACATCTCTCAGAGTTTTACTCATCAGTGGGGCCACCCTACCATCACGCAACGCACTGACCTCACTATCTCTGATCACTACCCGATCGTTATCACTTTTCAACCTTCCAACAAGATCCGCAAAGCCCCGTGGCTCCATGCCAACGCAACCACCTTCTCTCTCCCCTCCGTCCATCAAGAAATTGCCGATGTGTGGAAGGTGGCGTTTGCCTCTGGCTTGGCCCCAGCCAAGTGCTGGAGAAGTGCGGTCGACAAGTCTCGTAAGATCATGATCAGAACTAAGAAGATGCTCGAGACTGTGCGGCGGGCTCGTAGGGAAGCCCTTTACCACAGACTCTAGCGGCTCGAGGAGGAAGTGAACAAAGGAAAACACCAAGCCCAGAAAGGTCTCCGAAAAATCAGAGCGGTGTTGAGATACGAGGAAGAAATACAAAGGAAAAACTTGCAAATTTTCTTCAAGGAGTGGTGGGCTGGCAAAGCCGATAAACCCACCAGAGAGATGTGCCGCATCCTTAAAAGGAAACACAACAGAGAATCGATCCCCTTACTGCTAGATCCACATGGCAATGTATGCAATTCGGAAGAAGATAATTTTGGCATCATCGAAGGGCACTTCACGAGACTCCTGGGAACCTCGAACCCCCTCTCCCACCATAGAAGGGACTGTATGGCTGCCATTTCTAGGGTTTCCCCCCGGAGGATACCACCCAACCTCCACTCCCTGCTTCATGCCCCTATCTCTGAATCAGAAATCATTGAGGTCATTGATGCCCTCCCGCTCGGTAAAAGCCCGGGACCCGACGGACTCACTAACGAGTTCTTTAAATCCTTCAAGCTGGTGGTTGCCACCCCTCTTCGGATGGTCTGGCAAGAAGCGCTAAAGTTTGGTGCTCTTCCTTCTTGTCTAAATAATGGAATTATCAAGTTGATACACAAGAAGGGGGAAAAGAACAGAATCGAGAACTGGCGGCCTATTACGATGCTCCAAACAAGATACAAGATCATCGCCAAGGTCATTGCCAACAGAATCTCGTGCCACCTGAGGTCTTGGCTTAGTGAGGACCAAAAAGGTTTCATCAAAGGCAGGTCTATCCTGGAAACCATTATGGATATTTGGGAAGGTATTCAATATGCAAATGAGTCTAACCAAGATGTGGTTTTCCTCAAGATCGACTTCGACAAAGCCTACGACAGGCTAGAATGGGACTATATTCTGCAGTCGCTCCAAGATTTGGGATGTAGTCAGAAATTCACCAAGATGATCGCAACCCTTCTCGGAAACGCAACGACCCAAATTAACGTTAACGGCAAACTCTCGAAGGCGATCCATCTTAGAAGATCTATTAGACAAGGGTGCCCTCTGGCCCCCCTTCTTTTTGCCATCGCCACTGAGGGGCTGAGCAGACTTGTGGCTCATCAAGTGGAGACTGGCAATATCAAAGGCCTCCGGCTGCCCCACGACCACAGTCAAATCATCATGAGACTATTTGCCGATGATATGAACGCGTTCGTTCACAATGATAATACCAGCCTGGAGACTTTCTGGAGGTGTCTTGCTACCTTTTGTGAGGCCTCTGGATCCAAAATCAACCACTCTAAGACCGCCTTTAGGGCTATTGTGGGACATCATCCTGGCCTTCTCATTGATCATGGCTGTCAAATCATTCCGCAGGGCCAAATCTTTCGACTTCTTGGAATCCCCTTGGGGTTTGGCGTCTCTATGGAGTAGAGATGGAACTGGGTGTTGGCCAAACTCGAAAACAAGCTTAACTATTGGAAAGGTATGCAAATCAATCTCGCTGGGCGTGCGATGGTTATCAACACGTTCCTCCTCTCTTCTACCATTTATTTCCTTTCTTGTTGGAGACCGAATGAGCAAGGCCTGTCCAAACTGAATAGTATTTGTAGAAACTTTCTTTGGATGGGCGATCATAACAGAAGGGGGGTGCCTAAAATCAAATGGGCCATCTGCACTAGCCCTAGAGATAGCGGGGGGCTTGGTATCCTGGACATTGGGTGTATGGCTAACAAACTGGCAGCCAAATGGATGATTAAGGCTTGGTGCAATAGGGAGGCCTCGTGGGCCAAGCTGATCTTCAGAAACAAGAATGAGGTGGCTCTCATGGGGTTCCCAAACTGGAAGAATCTTGACATCATGACCCTGCTATTCTCCCCGATCCCCGTCTTCCCGAAAGGCTCCAATCTCGTGTGCTCCCTTTGGAAAGGCTGGAATAAAGTCAAAAGCTTCACAAGAATTAGTGAGGACTGGAAGTGGGCGGCCGGAATCAGACAAAACGACTCTATCTGGTTTCCGATACATGGCATCCGGAGTGTGGAGTCGTGGAACATTCAAAATGCCAAGAGGTTATGGAACAAAGGATTCAAAAAATGGAAACACCTCTGGAAACATGACACCAACAGCTGGATCAACTTCGAGGATATTGACCCTTGCTTAAACATCTCCTACGAAGAATGGAACACTTTGCAAAGCCGATGCCTCGCATGGGATCGTCACAAGACTCGCCTTCTCATGGGACACGACACACCGAACCCGCTTGGTCTCAAATGGCACAATGGAAATAGCCTACTCAAAATCCCGAACATCAAAGAAACGGCTGACCACCAGATCAGCCTCAACAAGAAGTGGTGCCTGTCTTGGACGCGGCTTCGGTGGGACATGAAATTCATGGGTATCTGGCACCCCCTTATAGATATTAAGAAGTCTGTCCTCTTATGGCAAATTCTTCATCGAGGAATTTGGACCAACCATAAGGCTAGCAAACTTTGTGGGATTCCTCCTTGGTGCAAACGCTGCCACCGGGCTATCGAAGATGTCCCACACATCTTCCTTACTTGCCCCAACTCCTACAGAATCTGGCAGACGGTTGGAATGAAAATCAGACTTCAAAAACAACTTAGTTGGAAACAAGTCCTTTTGGGAGAAGCGATCGGCTGCTCTGCGACACTCTGGAACGCCATCAGAGGGGAAGTCTTGTGGAAAATTTGGCGGGAGAGGTGTGCTCTCAACTTCGGCCATCCCCCCAGGGAGTGGTCGATTGAGAAATCACTATCCCTCCTAGGCAAAAGGATTGTTAACAGTAAGAAATCCCCCCCCCCTTCAGGCACCATCAAGTCCTCCTTTTGATCAACAACAAGCTCAAACCCAAGTGGGCCCCGCATGAGGGCGATGAGAGGGTGATTAACCTTCTCTGTAATGCAACCTAGGATTCATTCAAGCTTCCCCTGCTTTGTGGGATTTGGGGGGTCCCGTGGGCACTAGCCCCCTTCTATTGTACCTTTGTTTCTTAATTTAATTCAAGTCCGGGAGAGTAGGCTATTGCCGAACTTCCTTTATATAAAAAAAAAAAAATGTTGAAGAATTATTGAAAGCATTCCATGTTTGTGAAAAATACAAATCAGATGCATAAGTAGGAATCATGTCATGAAATGAATGAATATGAATAGCAGAAATATTATTGATTGAAACAATACTTCTTTGTGGGGATGGGAAGTGACTAAGGGCATCAAATACAACATTAGCTTTGCCAAGTTGATATTGAGTCATAGGCTGAAAATTTTGTATGAATGAAGCCTATTTAATGTGTCTAGCAGAAATCAATGGTTGATCTAATAAATGCTTAATGGCCTGTTGGTTTATTTTGATTATGACCTCAAAACCCATAAGGTAATGTCTCCAAAATTTTAAAGCATGCACAACAGCTAAAAGTTCCTTATCATATGTACTATAGTTCTTTTCAGAAGGTTTAAGTTTCCTACTTTCAAATGCAATAGGACATTCATTTTGCATAAATAGAGCACCTATACCTAAACCACCAGCATTTGTAACCACATGGAAAGGTTGTGCAAAATCTGGTAATTGCAAAACACGTGCATGAGAAAGTGCATGTTTGATTTTTTCAAAAAATTGTTGTTGTGCTAATCCCCATGAAAATTTTAACTTTTTCTTCAATAATAATGTGAGTGGAGTTGATAAATAAGAAAAACCTTTTACAAACTTTCTATAAAAATTAGCTAATCCTAGAAAAGAGTGGACATCATTCACAGATTGAGGTATAGACCATTCTTCAATTACTTTAATTTTCTTTGGATCTACATGAACACCTTGACTAGAAACGATATGTCCTAAATATTCTAATTCTCTTTGGAAAAAGTAACTCTTTTCAAGATTGGCATAAAGTTTGTTTTTGCATAGCAAATAAAAAACAATTGCTAAATGCTTTTCATGGTCATCATCATTGTCACTATAGACAAGTATATCATCAAAGAGAACAAGAAAAAAAGCTTGCTATTCAAGAAAAATGTTATTCATTATGTGTGCAAATGTAGCAAGTGCATTGGTAAGTCCAAAAGGCATTACCATGAATTCATAATGACCAGTTTGAGTTCTAAAAGAAGTCTTGTAAATGTCATTTTGTGTTATTCTTATCTAAGGATACCTAGATTTAAGATCAATTTTACTAAAAACATGTCCTCCATAAAGTTTATCTAGCAAATCATCTATCTGAGGAATATGATATCTAATTTTAATTGTTATCTTATTAAGTGCTCTATAGTCAATGCACATCCTATAAGTCTTTTTCTTCTTTCTATGAAAAGAAAAAGTGCTCCAAAGGGATAAGAACTAGGCCTTATAAGTCCTTTGTGAAGTAAATCCTTAACTTGATTAGCTATTTCTTGTTGATGCAAATGTCCATGCCTATAAGGTGCTTTACGAGGAGGAGAATTACTAGGAATTAAGTCTATACTATGATCAAGAGATCCCCTAGAAGGTGTATCTTAGAAGGAAAATAAGCCATAAAACAATCCTTATAGGAAGCCATAAATGATTTATGTTCATCATGGAGAGTATGTGTGTAATCACATATAGTATTGACAAAAGAAAAACATGAATTGTAACCTTTCCTAAATGCACGTTTTACTTGAGTATGACTAATTAATGGAAATGGTTGAAAGTCATGCATTGTAGACAAAGAAATATCTTGATTGTTAAACTTAAAACTCATGGTGTGTGTATGATAATCAATGAATGGATTATAATGATGATGAAAAGGCATAGAAAGTATAAAATTATAGGACTACAAAGGAGCGATTAAGAATGTGTGTTCATCTACATATGAACCTATACAAATCCGAACGTTATGCACTTCACTTGTAACATTATATCTATTTCCTTGAAATGTACCCTTAACTTTATACATAGAAGGAAGTGGGTTTAATTGGAGATCTTGCACTAATGCAAGAGAAATAAACTCATGTGAAGTACCATCGTCATGTAAAATATTAACAACTTTATCATCATTAGTACCTTGCATGCAAAGTAAAGAATGGATAGAAATTGTGTTTCCCAAAGTACTTAGCTCCTTTTCGAGTGCTTCTTCTGTCCAATCAGGTTCAATGTCTTCACAAACCACCTCCATGTTGTGTACTTGAGCTTTGATATGCTTCATGTTGTTATTTTGAAACCTACATTTAGCGTTAGTATGACAAGACTTACCACAATGCCAACAAGTGATACTGGGCCTCTTTTGTGTTGATATATTTAGGTAGTGATGTGTGTGAACACACTAGGATTGTAGGGGCACTTTTTTCCCTCCTTAGGAGGTTTTTTTTTCTCTCGGCTTGTGTATACGCCTATTGCCCTAATGGGCTACTTATCTTTGTACATTCTAGTGGTAATACATTTAGTATTGTGCGTTGAGCTCTGAGCTTCTTCTTCTTCCTTGTGCTATTCACATGCTTCCATAGATGTCTAAATCCAACAATTGGTATCAGAGCAGGTCGGCGCTTCATCTAGGGCGTCATCGACACCTCTCCAGTTGCAGTCTCAGAATCACACAAATTTTGGTGAGCATACTTAGCGTGTTCTCAAGATCAAAACAGCTTCATTCTGTGGTGTCGAAATCCTGATCCGAGCTCGTTTCGACTTATGAATGCACTATCACAGTGCTTGTGTAGGTTATTTCGTCTTTTTGTGCCGAAGGTATATACCAGTTTCGGTTCGCCAATATAAGCGTCTCAAAGTCTACTATACGTTTTGCAGAATTTGTCTTGGCAGTTTTGTTCAACGTTTTGAGATACAATAAATTTTTTGCATCAAGGTATTTTAGTCACTGGCCATGGCTGAAACCAGTGATGTATTTCGTATGTTGGTTATTGAGGATAAGTTGGATGGTACCAACTACTCGTTGTGGGCTTATATGATGCGACATATATTGGTTGTAAGAGGACTGTGGAACATTGTGTAGGGTGTTGAAAAACGTCCTATCATACCTGCAACTGTTACAACTAAAGATACTGAAGCTAATGCAGAAGGTGTCAAAGATGATGATATTGTGCATATTCCTATTCATGTTGTGGTTTCTACTGCACCTACTATAGAGCAAATTCATTGGGATGGCAGAGATGCCGAGGCACATGCATTGATAGCTTTGTCTAAACAGCGAGTCGTAACCAACGAGAACTATGTCATAAAAAGAGAACAACTTCATCAAAAATCAAGCAAATGGCAGCTTATGTTTGAGATTCCTATATACCACTATACATATATTTCAAATATGAAGTGAAAACATGTGATTTTTTGATATTTTTTGTCATTTTCTCATAAAAAAAGAGCTCAAAATGTAGTCAAAATTTCACCAGATAAGACATTGACATGTCCAAAATCTATATGATAAGACATTGACATGTCCAAAATCTATATGATAAGACATTGACATGTCTAAAATCTATATAAAGAATGTAAAACTGAATAATTCTTATACAAAAATAACATTTAAGACATATTTTCAATGGGTGGATATCTGATTGTTATTCAAAATTGCTACAAAACATGGTTTCATTAACCAAACTACTTCGAGGCATTTACATAAGCACTAAAAATGTTGGAGAGTTTCAATGCAACTCACAACTATGTCAATCTATGTCTACACCCTCATCATCTGATGCACTTGATTCAGTCTCATACTGTTGAGAGCTCTCTTCTTCTTCTTTTATATCCACAAGAGCTCTATCTTCATCCACGTACATACCAAATTCTGCAGGATCATGCACAAACCTTCTTGTTTGCCTATGATTTCCTGTACCACATACATCTGGAAGCTTTTGTTTTATCATATTGATGGTTGCTTTCCTCAAGTGACCTGTTTTTGTCAAGGAAAAATCATAAACAAGAATATCTACATCATCCATTTTAAGAGTGGATGTGCTTCAAATATTCTTTTTCTTTTTTGAGCCTATTCGTTTAGTATCACACACCAATTCTAAGTTATATTTACCTATAAATGCATTACTACTTTTAGTGTAATACCAATGCACCATCAAAGCCTCTATTCTTCTTTGATCAATATCTTTAGTTATCTCTAAAACCTTTGCAATCCAAAATGGTCTGGTAGCCTCATCACCATCAGCAAGTACTGCAATAAGTGTTCCAACATTTATCTCTATTAAATTTCCTTGCCATCTTGCTTCTGCCTGTTTTGTCATCCTTGGGCCTACATAAATATTTCTTTCTGGTGGATGTATAAATTTTTGAAGTGCATCTGCATTACATGCTTGGGCCACATTCACAAATCTTTGTGTACAAAAATCCCATGTGAATGGAACATCAACTGGCCAATGACCTGCAATTGTATACTGTATAATCTCTTTTTGATGATTGAAAAAGTCCTCCCACCAAGATACATCTTGATCTCCAACATATTTTTTTGCACGCTCAATATGTCTCTTCTTTTCAATGAGTGCATGCATCCAGCTTTTACTTTGATCAACCACATTTCCACATCTTTCTATATTGTTTTTATCTTCATATGGTGATTGTTCTGCACCATACACTATAGAAAAATTAGGCACCTGCAATAAGAATCTGCATCCCTCTTTAGGCTCCCACTCAAGAGAAGATGAATACTGCTTTGCAAATAAAAGGGTTATTTCATCAACCCTCCTCATCAAGAATACATGGTTGAAACTAATATTGTGCAATGGAGCCAAAACCTTAGCACTGTTATCAAGGCCCATTGAGAAAAAGTGCTTAAAGTTATAAATCTGTGTGAGGTGTTGAACTTCTGGTTTTGGAGTATATGCTTTTGAAATCAGCTCAGATAAAATCGGAAGAGTAAAAGCATTGTTACGTGCCAACTTCTTAGAGAAAGTATTGAACATTTGATCAATGTGATCATGAGTGTGGCCAACCAGAAGGAAATTTACCTTAACCTTCTGAAATACCTGTTTTTCAACAAGCATGCTTAAATATCCAAAGATTGTAGAATTTTTATTCTTTCTTGCAGTATTATCAAGTTGCAAATATAGAGTTGGTGGCAAAAGACCCTTCCATGATTGCAAAACCCGATGAATGACAGTAACTGTAAGGTTTGGATCATTATGCACATTCGGATATGTGAAGAAAACCTTGGACATTACAGTTCCATTGTATACCAAAGCACCAACCAAATGCATTTGCACAAGGACTTCATCTCCAATGTCCTTAGGGATGCGATAAAAATGTGGCAAACAAGTTTTTTTTTTTTGATCCATACCATCGATCAACAAACACATATAACGCTCCAGAATTCTGAGTGCTTTATGACGATGATGAATTGCTTTCTTTCTAACTTTACGAGGTTGACTCTAAGCTTGACTCTCACGATGGTTGTTAAGAAGGTTTTTAAAATTATCCTTTTCCTGTGGTATTGTAGCCCCCTTTGCCATGTTTTTCAAAGTGGCGCAAACTGAACATTCACCCATTCTAACTTTATGAGGAATAGACACATTGTTAAACTCTTCCTTCCATAATCGAGTAAAGTGACGATACAACACATACTTTTCATTTCTATTTTCCATGTCTTCTCTATATATTTGAAATACCTCTCGACGAGTAAAGTTATTTGACAAGTGCAACCTTCAAGTTGTAGGCATAACCTCACAATGCAGACTAAAATAGTTCATCATCCAATTCATTGCATGACGTCCAACAGATCCTTTGGTCCCAACATGGAACGTATCCAAAATGAGATCCCCATTCATAAGCCCCTGTTGAACCCTATGTATTCTAAAATTTCCCACACCCATTGCAATTTTAAATGCAGCCCTACAACATCGCATCCTTTGAGTAAAGAAATATTCAAAAGCAACACGTGTTACTGACATGTTATCCTCAATCATTTGCATGCGAGAAACAAGGTATATATCCTGCCTTTCACTATCTAAATTGAGGAATTTCTCTCTTAGGTGCTTTAGTTTCTTCATTCCTAAATTGTACAAACATTTCAAACGACAACAATGCTTCACAATATCCAATGCAATCTGTCTATCTGAAGTAAGAAATTTAAATCTTTTTTGACTTACTTCACGAGGCCTTCTTTTAAAACGTAGATTGAGCTTGCTTTGCTTTTCCGTTGCTCCACATGCACTTGAGTCAGAAGAGAGATCAATGGTTGGATCAGATGGGAGATCAAGAGGTGCATTTGTGTTGGTAGTAGCCAGAGGCACAGAAGACGCGGAAGCATGTAAAGACAGAGCAGAGAGTCAGTCGGATCTTTTTTCAAAAGAATTATGTTTTAAAATACTTTTCAAAACCTCCAACAGTGATTTTCATCACTATTGTAACATATGTAACATAGAAAAACCCTTTTTTGTAATCCATAGCTCCATTTTCTGCAAGTCGAGGAGTCCTCAAGCTTGAGGAGCTTAGGTAGAATGAGCGTATCAATTTTGGTTATTTTTAGACACCATTTACCCCTTCAAATAGCACTTAGGACCTATTTTTTAATTATGCCGGTCACTAGATGTGAAACCGGTCAAAACTAGTCTAGAAACTATAAAAAGATCTAGAGAGCTCAATTTTTAGGTTAGCTTGTGTGAGTAGAGAAGAGCTTAGAGCTATTTTGAGCTTGTAAGAGTGTTCTTAAGTAATAGAGTTGATTTCTCACCTTCCATTGTGTCTTGCTTGTCTCTTCGTAGTGTGTGTGTATGTGTGTGTGCATCTCTATGCTTCTCACCTTCACTCTCACTTCATCTCACATTCACGATCTTCATATCACTCCTATCTCTTCCGCGGATTGACATTAAGGAGGTGGAGCTTCTTAACGTGGTTCTCACCATTGTGCTAGAGCAACACCAAATTTGGCGCCGTTGCCGGGGATCGAGTCTAGGACGAATGTGTGATGGTAAGAGTATAGCAAGAAGTGGCATTGGAAGGTAAAAATTTCAGTTTTTGTTGTTGTTTTTAGTTAGTTTTTAGTGTTTTTCACTTCCCCCACACTCCATCTTCATCACCGCATCATCATCTCCAACTCCAAAAAAATCAGAAAATTCACCATATCCACCCATTCTCCTCATTTCCCCTCATTTGTGCATGTGCAAGAGAGAGAGAGAGAGATTTTGTGCTTGTGTGTACTTGTGTGTTTTTGAGTTTTCTTGCAGGTACAGAGCTCCAGTGCATCAGGAAGGCTGCAAAAAGGTAAGAAAATCACTTTCTGTCAGAAATTGCCGACTGTGTCAGACCATCGCGATGGTCTGCCAAGTTCCGAATTTGAGGTAAGCGAGTTCATGGGCGTGTAGGCGACCCTTGCGCCTCTAGGAATCCACAGACGCATTTCAAAAATTCACACTTTGGTGGACCATCGCGATTGGCTCAAACCATCGCGATTGTGTCACACCATCGCAATTGGCTCACGCCATCGCGATGGCTCGGCCGGACGATCGCGACGGTCTCACGCCATCGCGACGGTTCACTTGAACCATTGCGACAGTCCTTGACCATCGCAACGATCCCGTCTGTCCCACGCCATCGCGATTGGCCCATGCCATCACCTCGATAGTGCCACGTGGCAAGCTAGACCATCGCGATTGCTCACTAGCCACGCCATCGCAACGAGACCCTTACACCCATCGCGACAGCTCAAAATTTGGACCATCGTGATTGGCTCACGCCATCGCATCTGTGACCATCGCGACGGTTCACTTTGGACCATCGCGACGGTTCACGTTGACCGTTGACTGACGCCATCGCGATTGTTCTCTCAGTCGGACCATCGCGACGCCTCACCCCGACCATCGCGATTGCTCACATTTAGACCATCGCGACCGTGCACTTCAGTCCATCGCGACGGTTCGCGCATCACGCCATCGCGACGGTTCGCCTAGACCATCGCGACGGTCCTAGACCATCGCAATCATCTCAGACCATCGCGATTGCTCACCCCAAACATAAATTTTAGGGTTTCAATTTTTGGCCAATTTTGGGGCTATTTTTGGGAAATTTTTGGGTGATTAGACTCATAGGAGACCCCTTAGCTCACATTTGAAGAAAAACCTGTTTGTGAGTTTTTATCCCCGAGGGCCTGAACGCTCATATCTTTCTCATCTGAAGTCCGTTTTTTGAGCTTTATAGCTCGTTAGAAAGAATACGTTGATTTTTAGATAAGCTAATTTGAGGTTGACCATCTGTGGGACTAGGAAAGAAAGGGGGCTTGGGAAGAAAATTTTTGCCAAAAGTTAAGGGACTTAAAAGTGTATAAACTTAGGTGCTTGATCATCTATTTGTGATATTGGTCTAATATTGGATTTTTCCAGGTCTAGCAAAGGCAATCAAGGGCAACCAAAGCAAGGCAGTGAAGGGCATAAAGCTTGGGAAGCGCGGCTTCTTGGGCATCAGAGCAACCAGAAAATCTGACTCGAGGTTGGAAGATTACTCAACCCCCTCAGTCAATTTTTTGCTTAGGATAAACGTTAGCATTGTGGGTTCAAGACGATAGGAACGCCTCAAGTTCAAGAGACTAAATTTTTCAAGTCCAAGACTAAAAGTAAAGGTGTGTGATACGAAAACCTAAAGGAAAGAACATAAGTCTGATGGAACGAGAACTCAAAGTACCACAGAAAGTCGAATTCTTGATGCATACATTAAGACAAGAATCTAAAGAAATTCAAAAAGAATCAAGAAAGTAATAACAAAGAATCATTGACGATCTGAGCGTGTACTGAGTGTGCAAGGAAGAAAATTCATGAACCTTAGATCGGGCAAACACATAGGTAAGTCAGACCGACGAAGCCTTAGATCATCAGAGGCAAGTGTTGGAACTACTACACGATCGTGGGCTCAACAATTGAACACTAGTTATCCCTACGAGAGCTCAGATACTAGCAAATCAAAAATGGCATTTAGCACAGAAAGACTAGAAGGAGGGTCAAATCTAGCATACTTAGAAAGACCAGAAGGACCCTATAGGACTCAATTGGAGTTTCTTCGAACCAACCGCTTAGGTGCCCACATCTATGAAGATGGTTTGCGAAGACAAGTAGTGCAAATGCACAACCCCGATCAACCCATTGGATTGGAACGTCCAGTGGTGAAATTCGAGAGAGACACGTACATAGACAAGGAAGGAACAATGTACATCTTAAGTACGCAGCCAAACAATATGAATGAGTTTGGCATAATTTAGTTGGAAACAGAAGCGAGATCCCAAGGAAAAGAACCATTAGAAGAACCTAGAACACCTAGAGGGAAATCTGTGCTGACACGAGTACTAGTTCCAGATTGGACCCCTCAAGATAACAGAAGCATAGAGTTGTTTGTAAATAAAGAAACTGACGAAGCATTTTGGATATATAGAACGGAACAACCGAGCGAGATAGGCTCCATTATAATCTACGAGTTCAAGGACCCGGATACACTTGGAAAGGTTGTATACTGGATGAAACTTCAGAAAGAGTATTTGTGGTGCCTGACCACGCTAGAAACACATACACATGGAGAGGTGATTTAGTATTCCCTCCATCTCGAGCAAACGTAAACGCGAGCCAACAAGGGGCAGAAACATCCTCAGCCCATGGCATGCAAAGAGAGAAGAATAAAGAAAGATCGGAAGTAAGTTTCAATCATCCCATAGGGAGGGATAGAACCACCATAGACCCAGATAGAGTGGATAGACAAAAAATGCCAGGTGGTAGAGATGATTTTCCTCTTCCTAGAACACGTTAACATGCAAGAATATTAAGACCCACTCAGTTATTAAAATCAATGAAAAATTATTTTGATGGGACAAGAGATCCCTACGATCATGTCGCAGAATTCAAGCAAGTACTAAGAGCAGAACAAGTCGAAGACATGTTCACGCAATATAATGCATTTGGACTAACGTTAAAGAATACCGCTTTAACTTGGTTCCAACCATTGCAACAAAGGAAATTTAGAGACATCCATCACTTTTTAGAGTCATTCATCACAGAATTCTCTAAAAGTGGGATCACGCATGACACATCTTTGTTGATTCATAGTTTCAAACAAACCCCTCAAGAAACAGTTAGACTGGCAGGACGTAGGTTTAGACAATATGTTGAAAGATGTCCAATGCAAGAGTTACCCTCACAGGCCAAACAAGTGTCATTGTTTCTAGACGGCTTGTTGAGCTCTAAACTACGCTCCTACGTGTACTTAAAAGAACCCAAAACGCTGGAGAAGTGTGTGAGAATATGCATAGACATTGAGGACAACTTAGGAGATGAGTTGGAACTCTCAAAGGTCTACAAGGACTCAGACTGTTCATCTCTGGCATCCACAAAATTGTCTAGCTCAATAGAAGATCTAGCAGAAAAAGTGGCCCAGAAACTAGGAGTTTCTAGTGAACAGATGCCCAAGTTAACAACTAACCTACGTTGTTACACTTGTGGTGGAAATCATTTGGCAAATGTGTGTCCCAATGCAACACAAACACAAGCCAACCCTAGTGGCCAATACTGTACTATTGAGAGAAGATACACGAATCATACGGCTCACGACTGCCCATATAACAAACAGGCAGTGAGACAGAACTACCCGCAAGCATACGCACAGCGAGGTAGGTATCAAGGCCAATACAATGCTCAACCTTATTACTATAGGCCTCCTCAAAATTATCCATATCAGGCTCAACAGAGACCTCAACCTGTCTTAGCTCAGCAACCACCCCCACCAGCGAATGTCATCTCAGTCAGATACGCTGCTGCAGAAGAGAACCTAAGTAGGGCCTTAGTGCCTTCTTCACCTTTGATCACAAAGAGTGACCCGAACTCAAACAGTTTTGACTCAACTCATATAGATAGTCCACCTGCTTATTACACGGAGTCACTAGAACACATGGAGACACATCATTATGATAGTCCACCAGTGGAACCTAGTTGGGAGCCCGAATACGCTAATGTGATGTACACGAACCCAAACCCACGGCCCCAATTGAGATAGCAAAGACCACAGGGCCCTAGAGGACCATGCTTTAGGTGCCAAGGAGATCATTTCATAAAGGATTGTCCACATCCTCCAATAGCAGGACAATCACAGTACTATAACATACAAGGCTTTGTGCCGATTGTGGCAAAGAGCACATAATCAAAGATTGTCCTAAGAACCCAGTTAACACTTCAAATGTGACACCGATCAACGTGATAGGTATTGTAAACAACGCAAATGGATCCAACCCTACATACGTGCCTATCCAAGCTATAACAAGAGCCCAGGCGCTCTTACAGAACCAACAGCTTAATCAGGAGAAAGTAGCCGGAACTAGTGAAGTTGCAGAATCTAGCAGTAAAAAGACTAAATCTTGGAAAGATTCTAGAGAAAGAATTAAGAGAAAATGCAGTAGGAAGATAACTGAGTTGGAAGGAAGTTTAAAAGAGTCGAGCGCCAAAATCCTAGAGTTGACTTCACAAGAATTGAATCAAGAGAATCTAGCTCAAAAATCAGGATCAGTTTTAGCGAAACCCATACCAGAAAACCTAGACATGATGTTTCGTGCATATCAGGCTAGAATAAAAGAAGGACCTCAGGTAGCTGAAATGAGTAAGAACTACCCACGAGCTGATCTAGAAATTGAGAGAACTAAACTTTGAATGAAGATGGTAGAATTAGCACAAGCTTTGTTCGAAGCCTCTAGATATCTTAATTGGAATACCATGGCAAAACGTGAGCTACATTTTCAAGGTCTAATGGAGAGGCTAGAATACTTGATAGAAAGCAAAGAGAAAAAGGATCAACATAGGAATCTTAGTGTCCCAGAGACACAGGAAAGGAATGCACCATCCCCGTCTCAAGTACCCAATACAGAAAGTCAAGACAACCTGTCTTCCATCCATAGGTACTCACATGAATTTTTGAGAGAAATCCAAGAAGAGAAATGGAGAAAAGAACAAGGAACCCATCCTCCTATTCATGAAATAGACGACTTGTAGGAACAATTTCCCCAAGATATCCCCTCTATTTACGATGATGTAGAGGAAGAGCAACTGAGTGAACACACAAGATTTGAATCCAATTCTTTACAAGAATTACCTCAGTTCAGAGGACCTTGGGAAGCAAAGTCTATTAGCATGAGAGCACCCACGATAATAGTGAGGAATGAAGAATCAGTAATCCCTAGAAACACGGAAGTAATCAAGAACACTAAAGTACAGTGTAATCTCACTCTAGAATAATTGTTAAAGGTTAAACCAGAACTGTGGAAGCACGTAGCAAATCAATTCCCTGAGCTTGCTACTACTTCCTCTCAGATAGGATCACATAAGAAGGTACCAGAGATACCCGTAGAAAAGATAGGAGATGTAAGTGAAGGAGAGGAAGGTAATACTTATCTTCCAATAACTCATCAAAGCTACACCACAAAAGCCATCTTAGATTCAGGAGCTGGAGTAGCCATCGCTACCACCGCTTTATGGAAACGTTGGGGTAAGCCAGCACTACGACCTACCAGGATGAAGCTACAAATGGCTGACGGACACATAGAAAAACCATTAGGCTTACTAGAAGGCATATCTCTCACCACTTGTGGTGCGGAGTTTGAGCATACCTTCGCCATTTGTGACTTTGCGAAAAATCATGCTTACGAGATGATATTGGGACGACCATTCATGCGTCAGTTGCAAATTGTACAAGATTGGGGAACTAATTCCTTGTACTTGCAACATTTAAGAGTGACTACTAAAGTCAATCTTAAAGACTATCCACATCGAGATGTACCCCCAATACAATGGAATACCATCCATAAGACACTAGTAGAAACAGAATCAGTACACTCTTTAGAGTCAGATCCCTCATGGTTGCACGAGGACACTCATCTATGGATGTGTAAAGTTGCAAAACAAGAAGAAGAACGGTTAGAAGCCAGGACCTTAGGTGCAGAACAACATCCATGAACCCTTCAAGACCCAGCATATGCACCTATAGTATTTCCAGACGAAGAGTTTGAACCCCATGGTTGGGCAGAAATCCTAGCAACCATGGACGTAGCCATCAATGAAGAACAATGGACACCCCACTGTGACGAGGATGGCTATGATATTTCAGTTTTCACGATAGAGCCAATCATGAGTGATTCAATTTTAGAAGAATGTGAACCTAGCACTGATGCATTTGAGGATGCGAGTGATTTCGATTTAAAGTCAATTATTATGGACCCACCCTTTGCATCAGAAGAAGAATATTTCTACGAAGTAGAGACTTACCCTCAGAGGCACGAGGAACTTATGAATGAGGTGAGATTAGCCACTCAAGTGACTGACAAGAGTGAAGGAAAGAAAAGAAAGAAGAAAGAAACCATGTTAGAAACAGAAGAATCCTTATTTGAAGTACCCGAAAACTTCAAGAAATATGAAATAGAAGATAGAAGAATCATGGTACGAATGCCTAACAGAAAAGCTGACATTGGGGAAGCATATGATAATCGAGAGAAAACCAAGAAAATCATAGTAGCCATCGAAGGAGAAGAAGAGAAATGTACATACATTGGGCATGATTTGACGAATGAAGAAAAAGAAGAATTAGTTGCCCTATTGCGCGAATATAGAGATGTTTTTGCATGGAGTTACAAAGATTTGAAAGGAGTAGATCCAGACATATGTTCTCATAGAATCCCTATGACTCCATATGCAAAACCCACGAAACAGAAACCATACACGTACAATGATATCTACGCTGCGAAGATCAAAGAGGAAATAGATCGCTTGATAGAAGCAGGATTCATTTACGAAATTGAGCATACCAAATGGGTATCCCCCATTGTGGTTGTGCCCAAGAAGAATGGAAAATTGTGTGTGTGTGTGTGTATTAAACTTGAAAAAGTTAATGCCGCCACGATTAGAGATAGTTATCCTCTTCCTATCACAGAACACTTATTGGAAAGAGTTACGGGCAAGGAAGTTTACAACTTTCTTGATGGATTCTCAGGCTATAATCAAGTAGCCATTGCTCTAGAAGATCAACACAAGATGGATTTTGCCAATGAATGGGGCATATTTGCATTTCGTGTGATGCCTTTATGGCTTAACAAATGCACCCGCCACTTTCCAGCGACTCATGTGTCATGTTTTCAAGGAATTCTTACGCAAGAATTTGGAAGTTTATGTCGATGACTTATGTGCACATTCAAATATAAGATATACACATATCCCTGAGTTAAGACAAGTATTTGACAAATGTCGAGAATATCAGGTTTGTTTGAACCCCGAAAAGTGCGTTTTCATGGTCAGACAAGGCAAAATTTTAGGACACATTGTGTCAAAAAATGGAATCTCTACAGACGAAGAAAAGGTGAAAGTAATTGCAAAATTACCTAGACTGCAACAGCGTAGCGATTACGACCACCACATGCTTGAGAGATGACTCTCCTCCCAACCTTATGCCTGTATATATAGCTGCTTGAACTAATGAGGACCACAAATGTAACTAGAGTCCACAAGTGCATGTGCAATCTCCTCCACTCCTTTCATATCCACCACTAGAGTCTATTAGTGGCTGGAGTGATCTCGACCACTACTTTAGTACCTTCCACTAGAGTCCACTAGTGGTTGTTGTACTCACCTCTTGAGTTAAGTCCACTGGACTCACGTTAACTCACGTTAACTTGAGTTAGAAAGCTCTAGAGCTCTTTGGGCAAAACTCTCTTCCCATGCTCCCCATGGGAGTTGAACCCAAGACCTCCTCCTTCACAACCATGAGACTTAACCACTAGGCTAAGTGGATTACTTGAATATGAGAGCACATGACTTATGCTTGAGTCTACTCTTGAGATCTTTGGTCCTTCGGACGAGTGACCAAACGGTATCCGATTTCAGATCTGTCTGAAGCCATCGGATCCCTAGATCATAGACTTACTTTATTACATTCTTCCCCCCTTGGGAAAGATTTTCGTCCTCGAAAATAAAGCTATAGATATAACTGTAGGCAACCCCCGAGCCTCATGTTCTAAAACGGGAAGAACATGGTCATGTTCTAGAACTGGAAGAACATGTCTCATCTCTGTGGTGGCATCCTTGCCCAAATGATTCAAAACACTATCTGGTTTTGTACTTTGATAAACGGGACAAAGTACAAACTAGTGAAGAATAATGAGGGTGGATCTAATGACATCCCTGGCTAATTCACAGTTTCTGGATGTGCGATCTAGGCACAAACATGTGAACTAGGTGGATTCAAATTACTAGTCCATTTCTAGGCATAACGGGTGCATGGGCTTAGTAATGAAGGTGGGATTCTTATCCCTCGCAAGACTTTTGAGAATTCTTGATTCACTTGAATTTGTTTTGGAGAACTTGAAGTGTGGGTGTCCCATACATCGAACTTTAGATGTCTGTTCAATGGTAAACTTTCTCCTACAGTTTACATAGGATTTTTTTCAACTCATTGGGACGGAGTAGTCCTCTAGTCGGGTGAAAAAATCAAGTAACTGTTAGATAAAAGTAAGTTGGATTTGGTTGGAGGTGATAGCAAGCTCCAGAGAATACACAAAAAGGATCTCAGCTCGGGATTAGCAGAGATTAGAGAGAATCATTGTGCAATCCTTGGTGATCAAAGCCAAAGTGAAGCAATGTTGGATCGGAGCAAGGATGATCGTGCTTTCGATTTTCAAGGTTTTGAAGAAATGTGAGCATGGCTATGAAAGTTGGCTCGTCTTTGCATGGAAAAATTTTACTGATGATCAAGGAAGGAGAATGGCTTTTCAAAAGGTCAATGGAAGGACGTAGCTAATTGGAAGATAAGTATTTTCCAAGTTATGTTTTCATTTCAATATTTGTTTTCTCCATGCTTTCATGTAGGATGCATTTTATGATAAAATAAATGCAAATTAATGAAAGCTACAAAAGAGAAAATAAACATATTGAAATGCAAAAGCACAAACATATTGAAATGTTTGGTATGCACCTACAAAAGAAATGATTGTTGTTGCATTTCTCCTTTCAAAAGAATGTTTTTAGGCACCTTGCTTTCTTACATAGACCAACTAACGTGAAAGAGGTACAGGCATTTATGGGCCATTGTGGTTATTATAGGAGATTCATATACATGTATGCAATCATAGCCAAGCCTTTGTACTCTCTTTTGACTCATTTTGAATGGACAGATGAACGTGAGAATTCATTCAACGAACTTAAACGATGTTTGTGCTCAACACCTATATTGACAACCCCGGATTGGAGTAAGCCATTCCATGTGCATGTGGATGCATCCAACTACGCCATAGGATGTGTGTTAGCACAACCCACGAATGAAGGAAATATAGATCTTCCCATAGCTTACGCGAGCAGACAATTGAACGCAGCAGAAAGAAATTACACCACGACAGAACGAGAGGGATTAGGAATGATCTACGCAGTAAAGAAATTCAGACATTATTTGTTGGCAAACAAGTTCAAATTCTTTACAGATCATCAAGCGCTACTGTACTTAGTCAACAAACCATGTAACACAGGATGATTAATACGTTGGTTTTTATTACTCATGGAGTACGATTTTGAAGTAGTAGTCAGGAAAGGAAAGACACATCTCAGAGCTGACCACCTTTCAAGATTAACCTCAGGAGAAGCTCCTCAAGGAGTAGTGGATGATTTACCAGATGCATATTTGTTTAACCTTGAGATAGCACCAGAATGGGCTAAGCCTATAGTCCCTATTCTCACCTATGGACCCAAGAATCCTAAGTTAAGGATCAAAGAAGGAGAGATTACCAAATCTCAGAGATACCAAATCATAGCAGGAAGCATATATAAACAGGATAATCAAAAGATTCTTGCTTGTTGTGTAGATGAATCAGGATATGCGAATTGGTTGCAATTAACACACATAGGTGCATTGATGCAACATCACTCAAAACATCGAACATTACAAACTCTGCATAGACTAGGAGTATATTGGCTTTCTATGGAAGCAGATGTCTACAAGTTGTGTAAAGAATGCCATGTTTGTTGTGAAAGACCACCAGTAGAGCATGCTGCATTATATCACGTGTCTCTCACACCAGACTGGAGTGAACCTTTAGTGACGTACTTGAGGACGAACACATTCCCTCAAGGAATGACTTTAGCTCGACAACGCAGTCTAGAGCAGGAAGCTCACGACTATTCACTTATTGGCAATAATCTATACAAAAGAGGACGAGATAGATACCTAAGACAATGTGTTCATGAAAGCGATTATTTGAGCATACTAGAGACTGCACACCAAGGTGTTGTAGGAGGTAATTTTGGACCAGATAGGATAATCAAAGCCATCCTCTTTGCAGGATTATGGTGGCCCACTCTTCACATGGATGCACATACCTATGTAAAGAGATGTGATGTGTGCCAAAGAACTCAATTTCCTACTCGCACAGATGAAATGCCATTGAAACCCGTGATGGGCGGACGTGCATTTTCTAAGTGGGGTATAGACTTCGTAGGACCCATTAACCCCCCTGCAAAAGGTACACATGCGGAATACATTATTGTTGCGATAGATTATCTAACCAAATGGGTAGAGGCAAAAGCCACGAAAAAGAATGATGCACACACGACTGCAAAATTCTTATTTGAAAATGTCTTTACGAGATATGGATTGCCTATAGAGTTAGTGAGCAATCGAGGAACTCACTTTCTAAACCAAGTCATTGAATATTTGTTACAGGATTTTATGGTGATTCACAAGAAATCCACACCATATCATCCTCAGGCCAATGGTCAAGCTGAAAGCACTAACAAGATCCTTTGTAACGTACTGACGAAACTCGTGAACAACAAACGTTCAGATTGGGACAAACAGTTACACCACGTTGTTTGGGCATATCGAGTGGCCTACAAGACCGTACTCAATGCAACTCCCTTTCAGATGGTTTTTGGTCAGAGTGTTGTGCTTCCTTTGGACTTCTTGATACCGACCCTTAAGGTTGCACAAGAACATCAGTGGACCGGCCATGAATTATAAGCAAGAATAATGGACTTGGAACGATTAGGAGAAACCAGGCTAAAGGCAGCAGCAAGAATATACGCAGCTAAGAAACGACAGAAAACATATTTTGATGCACATGTGAAAGATAAAGGCTTGAAAGAAGGAGATTTAGTTCTAGTATATACACTGAAACAACACGCACGGAAGTTAGAAAAGCGAGGTTATGGACCTATGATCATCAACAGACTCTCGACAAGTGGAGCAGTACAATTAGCCACTTTAGAAGGAGATATAATGCCTAATTACATTAGTGGATGTAGAGTCAGGCTATACCAAGAACCTCTTACTGAGGATATGCTTAGATGACTCACGTTGGCAAAGAAGCGTAAGGAGGAAGAAAATAGAATACGAGCTGAAGCTCAGGCAGAAGCTATAGAACGCATTAAGCGCATGAAGTTAAGAAGACAAGGACTAGGGAGAGAACATTATAACCATCTAGAAACTACACCCAGATATTCCATGGCCATGTGTCAAGTAAAGTCAACCACTCATCCTAGCATAGTGGACAGGAGACCATTCATTACAATCAGGCTAGAGCACGACAACCCTTGCCAAGAGCTCAGGGCTTTAATTGATTCAGGTGCTGCGACTAGTGCGATTAGATGGTCCCACTATAAGGATTCAGGAATAGAAATGCGGCCAATTGAGGCATACCTCATAGGGCTAGGAGGCATGGAAACCCCTTGCATGGGTGAGGTGGACCTTCCTATCCTCATAGACGAAGTGACCTTGATAGTGAAGTTACTAGTGTGCCATGACAACGACCTGATAGAACCCCTAATCTTTGGCCAAGATTGGCTATATTATCACTCAGTGGACCTAAATCTTAGACAAGGCTCCTTGCAGATTGGAACCTTAGATCAAAAGCGAGTGATACCGCTTGACTTCCCTAATGGCATTCCGACTGAGGTTTGTAGCCCTAGACCCTATGAAATGCATGCGACGGAAGACCGGAAGATCTTTGGTCAGATCAGTCACGTTACGTCTACACCAACCCATGCGGGCTTGGCGATGGACAATTGTCAATCAGAAGGACGTCAGGAGATTTTCCCTTGGGCTTCCTACAAATTAGAAGGGGAAATTACCCAACCGCTTGGTCACATGGACACAATCAACGGTCAGGTGGGTTACATCAGCGGACACATGGGCAAAACACCCTGCGGTGCCCATCCTTCCACACTTACTGCGGACTGGCCTAGATTAAAAGTACAAAACGGAGCACTTCCTAATGGGCAGGTTTCGCAAGTGTTGGACCTCCCTTCTTTTCCAAAGCAGAGTGTCCATTCGACCTCTCAACGTCAACCACAACAGAGTCAACCACGACGAAGGAACCCAGACCGACGGCAACATCAGACGACGCAAAGAGGAAAGCAGTCTCAGCAACACAAAGCAAGCGGCACAAGACAAATATGGGTGCCAAAAGAACAGAAAGCACCGACTGATTTCAACAACGCAGACATGGATAAGAAGAAGTCAAGGCAGAAGCAGAATCAGTATCCAACATCCCCTCGACCTTCTTCTACAAGTTTGACCATTCGACAAATTTGGATCGCCAAGAAGTACCTAACGAATTGACCCACACCCACGCAAATTTGGGTTCCCAAACCATGCACTATAGCTCAACCCTCAAGCCATGTAAAATATACCCCTCGAAAATCTTTTCAGCCCTCCATACCACCAAATCCGGTATCATCTTTTGTCCCTCCGCAGAGACCTATCACCCGATCACAAACTCTTAGGAAGTGGATACCGAAACGTATCCAGAAGACTTCTCCTAACCCTTTGTCTAACATAACTCCCACCCCGACTAATAACCATCCTTGTAATGACTCATTCATAACTGAACCTTGTATAAATCCACACACTATAACCCAACATCACCTGTAATAACATCTCATCAAAGAACTACATGCAATATCTGAAAACATATAGGTGTCTAGAGACCTGCACTAGTTCTGCAAGAAAATTGCATCAATCACATCAAAACACTTGGCTACACGGGTTACACATTGGCTATGGAAAGGGATTGCGGTCTCACCTTAATGGGATCATAATTAATTTCCATACTAATGTGCTAATCTTTTGTAGCAGATCTTTTCCATTAGCACGACAATCATCATGCAAACCGAAGAAGGACCATCAGAAGCAGGCCCCAGCGCACCTGTAGCACCTATCGGTGTTTTACTCGCAGAGTCCCATCCGACGGCTCCACCGCCAGAATTCCAAGGATTCCCAGGACCCATGCCTATTGACGATCCTCCTCGAGGCTATACTGAGAAGATTCATCGTAATTCTCATTGGTTTCAAGGGCTGGTAGGACCATTGGCGGATGCTAAGTTTATATTTGAGGCTAATTTAACTTTTGATGACCGTACATGGGGAAAATATCAGTTCTTCTCAAGAGAGTTCGAAGGACTACAGAACACACAAGACTTAACACATGTTTGGGCAAGAGCCGGCTTCACAGAGTATCTCAGTGACCCTTTGCCTAAACCTGACTTCTACAGATGCTATTACTTAATCACTACTTTGATAGCTTCGGAGAACAAGGATCTTCCAGGCACCTTCATACTGCCATCCTTAGTGAACGATCCACCATATAAAAGATTTTATCTTTCTAAAGATCTGATTCGAGCTGCCATCAAGATTCATGGAACCCACACGCCCACAGAGCGAGAAAGGTTAGTTCCAGACCCTATGAAACATGGGGACGTCACTAAGTGGGAGGAGATTTCAACGATCACACCTGAGCTTTCAAAACCACTACGGATATGTATGTAGCATTTTGCTTTCCCCGCTCAGGACAGATTCACAATGCCTCACAAACGAATATGGTCTGGTTTGTATTTATCTTGTATTGGACCCTAGACAGTTGATCTAGCTAGCTGGATCATTGATCAGATGTATTTAGCACAACACAGATGGGAAAGGAAGAAGTTCATCAATGGATGTTGCACCCTCACGCACATTGTATATATGTGTTTGGCCTATGATTTACCTATCGAGTGAGCAGTGACAAGTGAGGAGCTGAAAGCGTTTAAAGGAACCACAAAGAAAGCTAGAAAGGCTAGCAAAGGAAGAGCAGGAAAGCGAATGAGAGGAACTATCCCCTGCCTTCAAGTGCCAGAATCACCCTCACCACAACCATCTCCAGAGCAGTCTCCGACAGAAGCCACTCCCATAGTACAACCTATTCGCATAAGGTTATCAAGACTAGTTGTAACGGAGGGCACTACCAGCACAATCACTACTCAAGCAACCACAGTCTCAAGACCTACCACCACTACAGCAGAAGTTCCCACCACTATTGGTGCGGAAGCTTTCTCTTTCCCGATACCCCATTTAGAAATAGAACAAGCAGGCACCACATTTGATTTTGAGATGTAGGACGTATTTTCAAGTGAATTGCAGTTTTCAGAAGGCCAGATCTTGTCTCAGGAATATGAAAGGCCCAGCTACCCTACCACACCGCGAGATCAACCACAAGGACAAATCGTATCGAGCTCAGATAACGAAAGAACAGCAATAGATGACGACGAAGGAGACGATGAAGCCAGCCAGGGTACACATGACTCCCAAGAACATGTACATACGGATGAACAAGGACAGCAAACGGACACCTAGGGTGACACGAGCACACACGAAGAAGAAACCTTCAAAGCTGCAGCTTATACGTTAGCCATAAAAAAATTATATCGTACTATGGAAAAAGTTTGGGCACGCAAGAAGTTGACTGACGAAGAAAGCCAAACACTCATGGAACAAGAACTCGTCTCAGGAGGGTTCGAAGAAGTCTACATCAGAGGTTTCAGAGAGCTTGTCAAATCAGTCGGACCTACCGAAGCCTTAAGATATTTATAGAGGAAACCATTACCGCAGTATGACCCGCGACGCGTACGGCTATTATCAAAACCGGGCAAATACATTCGTGTCCCAACAGGAGCACAATCTTCAGAACAGGCCAGGGAAGCACGTCTTGTCCCTGAAGGCTCTTTGGCAGAAGACACCATTATCGTCGACTCCCCACCCCGTACTACTGCTGTACATACCACCACAGTCGTCGAAGTACCGACCACCCCAACTACTCCCCCATCACCTCCCATCCATCCAGCCTCCCCTATTCACCCCCCTTCTCCCAGAACAACATCCTCTTTCTTCGGTGGAGTAGCAGAAGTCGTCCTTACGCCCATTCATCCCACGATTCCCGCACCCACTCAACCTAGTCTACCCCCTAACACATCCACCTTTCTATCCAACCCATTTCTCCATCCATCTTTCCTTCCCCACACCTCCAAGACCCCTTTTCCCATTCCCACCTCCATTAACCTTCTCCCCAGTCTCACCTCCCCAACCCACCATAACCCCTCTTTCCCCTTTCCACCAAGCCGTCCAAGATAACCCCTCTGTAAATTACTCCTCAACCTTTGTAAATCCTGTATTTACACCCACACACTTACCCATGATCACACCACTATTCACAGTCACCGCACTCGACACCACATCCAGCGATATGGATATATCACCCCCCACTGCACCTCCACTCACTTCAATTGTGGCACCACAATATTTAATCACACCACAATTTTCCACAATCACCACAGCATCCACTTTCCCACCCCCATTCCCCGTTCCCTTTGCATCTACACCCACTGCATCTTCACTTAGCACACCATTAATATTATCACCCACCATAGACATAGCATTTCGACAGATGTTCACGTGTATGACGCAAGTAAGAGATGAGTTCACATCTCTTGGAAATAATTATCAGCAGCTGCAAATGACAACCAACGATTTGCAGTCGCAACTTAACTCATTGTCTATTGAGAATGCCTCACTGAACACCCGATATCAAGAACTACGCGAGGCTTATCACAAGCTGGAACTAGAAAGTGAAGAGAAAGCCAAAGAGGCCACTGTTGATCTTGACAATTTGTTAAGGGCCCAGACACTTCACAATGCGACGCTTACATGGAACATGGGCTTACTCAGAAGACACCTAGCAGCAGCAAAGGAAGAGAACCAGCGGCTACAAGAGCAGAACAGAGAAAATTTAGAAGCTGCTCTCGATAACCCAGACCAACCATTAAGTCCTAGCCGGTTCAAAGCAGTGCCCTCCGAATCAATGAAAATGTTGCTCGATGATCACATCAGATTGCTCGATGAATACGATCGAATGAACGAAGAATATTAGAAGCTAAAGGAAGATCATAAACTACTCCAGCTCAGAGCACCTGCAACACAAGGACTACCAGCAACCCAAGGATTACCTGCTCCTGCGGACCCTTCTCCTAACATCCTAGAGGAACTCAACGCATTACGGGCCCAGGTATCAACTCTTGAATCAAGGATAGCTATATATGAAGCACCACCAAGTCCGGATTCCCCACCAGAGCTCCCAGCCGATGAAGAAAATGTAACCATTCCAGTGGAGGAAACCTTTGAAGAAGCCTACGAGCCACAACCCATCCCAGGCGGACGAGCCACGGCTGAAGGCCAGATGACTTATGAACTTCCAACCCCCGCATGGATGAAGACAGTGGAAGAGCTTGGAACCACCCACTCAGCACGAGTAGAGGCACAACTGCACGCAATGGCAATGATTGAGTAAAGAATTTTACAGTCGCCCTACTTCGCTCACTTGGCCCCTCGCAGATACATATCAGGGCATGAGCTACAGTACAAACCATATTTTATGCTAATGGCCGAGTATCAGTTGGCCATAGAGAAAGAAACAGGCAAGAAACCATCTCACGCTACTCAGTTTGAGCCTGATGATTTGCCACTGGATGCGCAGCAAGGCGAGATTTATCAACCAGAGTGGTGTAAAGATCTTTTACAAGAATATCCTGAGATGATGAGTACTTGGGTAAAGGCACCACTACATTTGAAATACAACCCATGTTGGGGACCAGTGCCACGTCGCCGCTCCTGGACAGCATTTGCTATTAAAGTACAGAATAACAAGCAATGCCAGGATTGGTTAAATTACCCATATTTCAAGCCACCCATAGAACTACAGTGGGATACATGATGGCCACGATTCGTCACTGGCTCCCTCGCTTGAAACACATGGACAATATAGCAGCGCACATGACTGTCAAAATCTTTGACATGATGCAAATGGTTTTCAAAGTCTTCCGTCGTGTAAAGGCACCTCATGTAAACACCCCGGGCTTCGAGCATGGCAATCTAGATGTTGCATACGATATGAGTACAACGCCATCGCTACGAATGTGTTATGCCTGGCATTGCAGAATTAAATATTTACCGGCGTGCTACAAGCAGACTTTCGAAGAGATGTTCACAACCAGTTTCTGGGAATACCATTCAGAAGTGTTCATCAGCAGACCTACACACCTCTTGCACTTATTCGCGTGTGAACAGATGGTATATTCCACACATTATCGACTCCCGCCACCCGATGAACTACAACCAATTGATTGGGAGAAACTCGAGGCAGATTTGGCCCGAGGCATTCGAATATCCGAACACACCCTCGCTCAGGAACTCCTCCAGAATTACATCCGACAGACCGCACAACAAGGTTCTGTCGAGGACGACAGAAGCAAGAGGGAGGGGGGTGTTGGCAGTAGCCAGAGGCACAGAAGAGGCGGAAGCATGTAAAGATAGAGCAAGGAGTCAGTCGGATCTTTTTTCAAAAGAATTATGTTTTAAAATACTTTTCAAAACCTCCAACAGTGATTTTCATCACTGTTGTAACATATGTAACATAGAAAAACCGTTTTTTGTAATCTATAGCTCCATTTTGTGCAAGCCGAGGAGTCCTTGAGCTTGAGGAGCTTAGGTAGAATGAGCGTATCAATTTTGGTTATTTTTAGACACCGTTTATCCCTTCAAATAGCACTTAGGACCTATTTTTTAACTATGCCGATCACTAGATGTGAAATTGGTCAAAACTAGTCTAGAAACTATAAAAAAAGCTAGAGAGCTCATTTTTGAGGTTAGCTTGTGTGAGTAGAGAAGAGCTTAGAGCTATTTTGAGCTTGTAAGAGTGTTCTTAAGTAATAGAGTTGATTTCTCACCTTCCATTGTGTCTTGCTTGTCTCTTCGTAGTGTGTGTGTATGTGTGTGTGCAGCTCTATGCTTCTCACCTTCACTCTCACTTCATCTCCCATTCACGATCTTCATATCACTCCTATCTCTTCCGCGGATTGACATTAAGGAGGTGGAGCTTCTTAACGTGGTTCTCACCATTGTGCTAGAGCAACAATTTGGTTGAGCAGCATTGCACTGTGAATTGGATAACTTAAATGACTCAACAGAAAACATAGAATCATGACCACCTTCTAAACCACATGGATCATCACTTATGAGGAAAGGGTCAACTGAGAACAATGAATCCAAAACTATATCAATATGAGTAGAGGAAGCTAATGCCCAGCATCCACTGAAAAGATTGAGCTCATCTTCACTCAGTTCAAACAAGACTAAAGATGAATTACCTTTTTAAATAAGTAGAAATCCGAGATCAAGTGAAGATGTCACATCAAATGTCACATCAAGTAGATATGAAATCAAAAGTTCATGAAAGTGCATTAAACATTAAAGTTCATGAAAGTACATTAAAGTACATTAATTACTCAGATATACACTAATAAGGGAACCAAAGATTTGATTCACTTTTGAAAGATGAGATACACAGTTGATTTCAAACTAGATATGAGTCATTGAGTCTTAGCATTATGAGTGAATCAAAATATATCCAAGTTGATTTCCAATTGGATTAGATATTAAAATTGTTTGGAGTAGTGCCATTGAAGACTTTACAAGAAGAAGTTCTACCTTTGGTTAAGATTTCAAGGATTAGGATTTATTGTGGTCTTGGCTAGATCTCAAAGAGGTATATGAAAGTATATTTAGAAAGAATTATGTGTAAAAGAGGTACACAGAAGGGTGTGCCATGTAAGAATTATGTGTAAAAGCTATATCCGTGGCAAACCGCTTGTTAAAAAAGATTTTAAAATGAATTTTGAATCCAAGATTTACTTGAATGTTGGATGCTATAAGATAACTTCATTTGATTTTCTCTTTTCTGCAAAGACAATGAGTGACGTTTGAAATTACCAACCTATTTTGTTGAAATTACCAACCTATTTTGTTGTTCAAGACGTTTGAACCCCAAAGTTCTTTGTTGAACGTTTATTCATACATTGATTTTCCTTTTCAACAACGTGTTACAAGATAAATGTGAATATGAATTGAAGTGAGAAGGATAAGACTATAAAGATGTCATTAATCTCCCATATTCAACACAACTTAGAATTGATTTTTCACCAAGAAAGAGATTCTAAGAAACAATTTATACATGAGATTAGCCTTCCTCATGTACATACGATACTCTTGCCATTGAAGTGTAAATTTCATGCAAATGTATAAAAATAGTTGCAAGGTTCTATAAATATATCACTAAAGTCGAGGTGAAACAGCCTATTTGTGTGAGTGGTATTTCTTGGTTAGATAAGTTGACAGATATAGTTAGCAGCTGGATTCATTCAGTTAGATCCAGTTAGTCTCTGGTTCAAGTTACCCAATTGCCTATAAATAGCAGAGGAGGAGATCATTCTCATTTCCAAAATCCGTGAGCAAGAGAGAGCAGCAGAGCACAGACAGCAATGGAACACAGAGCTCAGCAAACCAGCAAGGCAACTCTCATGGAGAAGAAGAATGTTGGCAAGAGTACCAAGAGGTAGACAAAATCATACCACAAAAAAGATTCCTAAAAGATTCCTTTTGTATGTTTGAGTAAATAGTATGCTTTCTAGGTTTTTATTTTTCTTAGCTCATCAAATATAGATCCAATGAGGGTATAACTCGATGCCAAGCATCCACTTAATGGTGTAAGTTGATGCCAGGCATCGACTTTTAGGTGCAAGTCGATGCCGCGCATCGACTTTGGGGTCCAACTCGATGCGCGGCATCGACTTGCACCCTCAAGTCGATGCCAGACATCGACTTTCACTTAAATTTGATGCCTGGCATCGAATTGCACCCTCAAGTCGATGCCTGGCATCGAATGTAGCCTGAAAGTTGATGCCAGGCATCGACTTTAGGGTGCAAAGTCGATGCCAGGCATCGACTTTGTGTGAAAGTTGATGCCAGGCATCGACTTGAGGGTGCAAGTCGATGCCAGGCATCGACTTGAGGGTGCAAGTCGATGCCAGGCATCAACTTGAGGGTCCAAGTCGATGCCAGACATCGACTTGAGGGTGCAAGTAGATGCCAGGCATCGATTTACACCCTCAAATCAATGCCTGGCATCGACTTGCACCCTCAAGTCAATGCCTAGCATCGACTTGCACACAAAGTCGATGCCTGACATCGACTTGCACCCTCAAGTCGATGCCTGGCATCGACTTGGACCCTTGAAAAACACATTAACGTATGAGCTCATATTTCCAAGCCCTTTCAGGGATGATGAGTCCAAAAGTGGAGGCCCTTCAAGAAGCTGAAAGTGACAATGAGCTCTGTGGATCAGCAACGTGACAGAGGCATTGGTCACCAAGCAAAACCGAAGAAAAACATTGCATCCTTATCCTCTGAGAAGGCCAGCAATCCGGTTGGAATGTCTTCTCGTGGACAGAGTAGCATCAAAATTCTTGAGGATGATGCAACTAGGAAGGAAAGGTCGAGGGATGTAGAGGTCTTAAGGACAGATCGTCCACTCTGGGACATGACAAACCTGGAGTGGTCTTTCAATATGTGGAAGAAAAGAATGCAGTCCTATTTGTGTTCGTAGGGGCGTACGGGAGAGGAAAGATCACGACAACACAGGGTTTGTTCAAACAGGATTATGAAGATGAGGATTCTGACAACCTCCTTGTCCTGGTAGAGACATCGAAAGGTTTAAGAAATGTTATATGCAAGATGGATTTCTTGTGCCCAGAGTGCTGTGTTCCAGAGAGGCTTGCAGAGATATGCAGGGACTTAGTGAATCTTATGAAGGACTTGATGCCACCTTACGGGTTTACCATTAAGAATTATTAACTAACAGCTAATTATGCTTTTCCAAACAAATGAGAAGACCCGATGATACACATACGTTCTTCGGATAGTGGGAGAAGTTATTAGTCTGCTGTGTAGTAGCTGGATCCAGGGCAACATCATGCCAACACAACAAAAGATGACAACTCCTGTAAAGGCAAGGGGTAAGCAGTGCGTGCAGAAAAAGTTCCTGAAGAAAAAGAAGAGAATTGCTGATGAGGAGTCTTCTGACTCAAGCTCTAGCTCTGAGGATATAATAGTTGCACCTGGTGGGGAGCTTGCCTTGGGTGTTCTTGGTACTGAGCAGAACAAGATGAGGGAGGACATAGCTAGAAGAAAAGTTGTGAAGAAGGGGCAGTTGTTCCACCTGCCAATCAATATCATCCATAGGCCACCAATGGATCCAGTCACATGGAGGAGGCCCCTTGAGATCACGGAGCCACACAATTTGCATGTGCAGAATCTTAAGAAGAAAATGAAAATAAATCCTCATGCTACTGTTGTGCCTTTGCTTGTCATGGTGGATCCGAATGAGTGCAGCTCTATGGAGGAGTTCAATGAGGGTCTGTTTGAGGATTATACATATTATGTGATTCGTGGTTCACACTCTGCAGAGGCCCGCAGACAGCTAGTGAAGGAGCACCCCACCACATTCTTCTTTAGGTATGCAGAGTGCAAGATATATGTTGGTCTTATAACTGAGGAAGCCAAGCTTCTTGCTTGGGATCACAACAATGACAATGAATACAAGCAAAAAATATCCTCCATAGAGAGAATTCGGTTCTTCCACCATGAATATGAAGATTGTCTCGTGAAGGAAGCTGGAAGAATACATCCCAATCTACGAAAGCAATGCCTTATTGAGGTTGGCATTGCACTGGATGAGAATAGAAAGTCTGATGCTTTGAGAAAATATGATCCATGGTTTCAACTGGCATTCAGAACAGGTGAGATCTGGGATCTACAGGATAAAATTTTCACAATGTGGGAGAACAAGGAGGTCAAGGGCCAGAAGCAACGGAAGTCGAGGCCAGACCCACATGTTGATCTGAAGGGAAAGGAAAGGAAAGTTGACCTCTCAATTGAAGAGGCTCCTGAGGATATGAAGCTGACACCATGGAGGGCCCTTCAAGGAATCAAAGATGATACATTGATTATATCAACTTTGTCAAGGGTAATCTCCAAGGAGTTAAGCCTGGAGGAGATGGTGACTGAGCTCAATAAGTATGTATGTTATTCTCACATCCTTTTTCCCTCCTCCGATGTTTGTGGTCTAACCTAGTCTCTTTTTCATTTCTGTGACTGTAGTCATAAATTATACATGAAGATTCAGGAGGTGATGATGAAGAGGCTGGGTTGCTTTTCTTGGACAAAGGTCCAAGCAGACTATCCAACCACATCATCCTACAAAGCTTATCAGAATATTTTATCCTGTTTCGTGACTGGGTAGGTTCTCTTTCAGAGAGCATGCCTGGTTTAATATTAGACTAGATGCCTTGATTCACCTAACCAATTCGATGCCAGGCTTTTAGTAGGAACTCGATGCCTGGCATCGACTTACTATTGAATGTCGATGCCTGGCATCGACCTGGTGCCATAAGTCGATGCCTCACATCGACCTCATAGCATAAGTCGATGCCTGGCATCGACTTGGGGGCATATGTCGATGACTGGCATTGACCTGGTGGCATAAGTCGATGCCTGCCCCCAAGTCGATGCCAGGCATCGACTTTCAGTAGAAAGTCGATGCCTGGCATCGATCCACACACGAAATTGATGCCATGCATCCATTCCTTTATGTTTTGTTTGCTATATTGAAGAGCTCATTTAATTGTCTTTCGACTTTATTCTGCAGAAACCAAAGAAAAGTAAGTCTGCAGAGCTAGTAGATGATTGCCCCCCTGCATTCTTGGCTCACATTCAAAGAGCAAGGCATGAGAAATCCAGACTGAAAGCCAAGGAGATTGATTTTGATGATGAACCTGATCTGAAATGTTTCTCCAATCCCCTAGACCCCCTTAGGCCTGTATATTGTTGAAAAAAATGGCAAGCTTCAATGAAGCTTTAAAACATTAGAACTTAGAGGACCCTCTCATATTTTTAGTTTTGCTTCCTTTCATTGGAATGTTCTAATAAAGTGTGCCCGTAGTGTTTTTTGGTTTTTCTCATATGAACACTATCTTAGTTTCTTTTCATAACACATATGAATAAACCCTTGTGTGAACCATAGAAAACTACGTAGGAATCCACTTGCGCTTTGATTCCTCCTTGACTTAAGGAATGACTCAAGAAATTGCATATACGCATTTAACTCCTTCTACCCTTGATTTTCTCCTTGACTTAAGGCAATATGCATATGCGCATTTAACTCCTCCTAAATCTAAGGGAACACTTACGAGTCTTCAAACTTCTATATAAAGAAGTGTGTGAGCATGATAGCAGCGCGGCTCTCCATAGTGTTCTCTTGTAGGATTTGTTAGCAACACACATGGACATAATACTGGGCATGTCATGTCAAATCTGCCAATGCTCTTCTCTATGTAAACTCTTAGTTGATTGAAATATATTTCATGCGTTCTTTATTCTCTCTCTCTCTCTCTGAGTCAGAGGATCGCATGTATCAAAGATTGAACACAGAGTTCTATGTGAAAGCATTTCGGACTATATATGCATGCAGAAAAGTGGACGTCACAAAGGTATAATTCTCATATATGATAGATTCATGATTCTGTTATTATGATAGGTCGATGACAAGTTGTTATTTTCTATGAGCGCACATGATAAACAAAGGTTTCTTACTTTATGAAGTCATTCTGAACTAAGTACAGTTGCATGAAAGTCAAGGTTACAAAGTGCAGGTGATGCAAATCTTATATCTGTTGTTACAAGAAACAAGCTCATTCCTTGTGCCATAAAAATGATATGGAAATCATCTCTCAGAATAGAGGAAACATTTGTCATATGACTCCTCCCCGAAGATCATATGTAAGGATGATGTGAAGGTCTATTCACACAGGTACAAATAGTTTGAATATATTATGTGCATAAGATTATAGGTGACTCTATGCATGAGAGTTGTGTATTGATGTGTACACTTGATACGTATGTCGCACAGGAAATATGGATAATGCATTATAAATGTATGAGCTGAATATTAATCATACTTGAGAGTATGTGCACATGGAAGTGATTCATATGCAGAGAAAGTTCTTCGTCATATTATAGTTCATGCATTATGCACTCAGAGTATTGGAGTGCCTCATGGAATCAAGATGCTATGATGTTGTTATGAACATAATAAGTATATGTGATAATCCTCCCAAAAGTTGCAGGTGATTATTTGCAGGATCTGGACACGTTTTTATTTCTATTGTGTTGATGATGTGACTTATTGAAGTACACTATTGTGGAAAAATTAGTGAATACACAGTGTATATGTTATGGTGAGAAATGGTTTTATTGCAGACTAGAAAGGAGCATTGACTGTTGTGATAAACATCAAATGTATAAGCATATGCAGAGTTATGATATGTGCAGGTTCTCATAAATTATGATTGATAATGAATGCAGAAGACTACTTTGATATGTGCAGGTTCTCATAAATTATGATTGATAAAGAATGCAGAAGACTACTTGTTGCTGCAGAACCATATATATGCATTTTTATCTACATCATGGCTGAATAAGTTCATACGTTGACCCATCTATTGAAGTGATTTCATGATGGTGAACATATGTGAAAGAAGTTTTCTTATGATGAGTGAGTAAAAGTGTACTATGTATTTTTGAGGTGTTAATGTAATGCTATTGTGGTTAATCAATATATTGCCCATATGAACCATGTATGACTCATGAGGAAATAAGTTTGTAGTCATCTGCAGCCAAGGATCTACAGGTACAAATAAATTAAGTGATAATTTTTGAAGTGAAAAACAAGATCCATATACCTTCGGTTATGGGCTCACCACTCTTCCGCATGCAAAACCCGATTTTCAACATGGTATCAGAGCCAACCTTGGTTGCGTACAAGCTTATGTAAAGCTATCGAGGCTATTGGAGGTTTGTCGAAACCCATCGGAGCTTGAAGAGCTCAAGGTCACATATGTATTGAGATACTCTAGTAAGGGTAACTAACCATTTGAGCTATTGTTTGAAGCAATCTACAGGTTCATTGCAAGCAATCAGAGGTTCAAAGGAAAGACTTTCTATCAAGAAGAAGCCAACAAGAAGAAGACTACAAGAAGGAAGTTTCAAAAATAAAGAAAGGCTGCAAGAAGGAAGATTTACAAATAAGAGGGCTGCAGGAAAGAAGTTTTGAAAGCTTCACAAGTAAAGAAAGCCTCAAGGGAGAAGCTTTGAAGGCTGCAAGAAGGAAGCTTGGAAAAGCTTCACAAAGGGGAGGCTAAGAAGAAAATCTCAAAAGAAAAGGAAGGCTTGAGAAGAAGCCTAAGGTATATCTCCCATTCATTGCTCTATTGTTTTGTTGAAGGCCTCGACCAAGACAAGTGGACGAGAGGTTCACTTCAAAGTGAAGACTCCTAAAGAGCACTTTGGAAGAGTCAAGGATTCAAGAAGGAAGGTGAGCGAGGAGGCATCACCAAAGTCACCCTGGTCAAAGACAAGCTAATATTGGAGGTAGCTTGTGATAAAGCTCGATCAAAGGAGCCTGAGTATTTGAACCGCTCACTCAAGAGGAGTTTGAGCAAGAAGGCTTACTCAACAAAGTTGAAGCCAAAGGGAATCCAAGGTATGAAGATTTCAGGAAGGTTGAAGAAGCTCACTCGATGGAGAGTTAGAGCACTAAACTTTTGGAGCACCAAGGAGGTCACTACTCAAACGAATGCTTCAAAATGGGAGGTAAAAACTTCTTGTTTATGTTGTTTTCAGATTTCCACCAAGAAGTCTTGGAAGTGTAGGTATGAAGAGAAAGAAGGAACTATCAAAGAGTTCCTTGAGCACCCTATTGAAGGAGTGCATGCAAGAGAGTCATGTGGAGACTCTCAAGTATATTTTCAGCCACATGGAGAGGCTCAGGACCAAGGGGGAGACATAGACAATGGCTTGAAAGCCATGGCAAGAGGCAAAGAGCAAGGGAGAGATCATGTCAAAGAAGAAGATGAGCTAGGAGAGCTCATAGCAGCCTATTCCATCAAAGACAAAGAGAGAAAGAAGGTTGAAGTTGAAGATGAGGAGAATGAAGGCCAAAGAACAATTGTTTCAAGACAAAAACCAGCCCATGAAGAAGTTGAAGAAGCCACCTTGAAGGATAGTCCAGCCAAAGGAGAAAGTGCAAGGAGTTTCAAGAAGAAGGAAGCCACCAACGAGAGCAAGGAGAGAAGCTTCATAGTGAGTCGGAATGATTTGAGTCTAAAGGAGGACACTCAAAGAAAGGAAGCCGCCATGGAAGATAAGAAGAAATCAAGAGAAGAGCAAGAGAGAGAGGAAGAGAAAATACAAAAGAAGACAATGGGAAGGAAAAATATGGTAAGAGATCTTATGCATCATGAAAATAATGCTTCACTTGTATTTCAGACAGGTTTTGAGGAGGAAGACACTATGACATCAAAAGGAGAGCATGCAGAGCTCTCATATCAAAGAATAAAGCAAAGGAAAGGTCTCATAAAACCCTACAGCCAAGGAACTGAAGTAGAAGAAGACCTTGAAATGGCAAGAGGCCATCAATTTCTTTATTTCTATCTCATGAAGGCTTGGAGAGAAACTTCAGTTGCTCTTCAACTAGCTTTTGTTGAAGATCCTTCAAAAGATCTTCGAAGAACTCCTAAGAGAAGAAGATTGATGAAGATATCAAGCCAATGGAAGCCAAACTTCTTCAAAGGGAGAAAGCAAGCACTCCATCGACAAATTCGGATGCAAAGGCCACCATGGAAATTTCCTCAAGCATTGCTAGCTATTGTTGCAAGCTTCGAGGAGAACTTTATTTGGCACATCCCGTGGACTACACATTGAAGCTTGAGGGGGAGTGTTGAAAAAAATGGCAAGCTTCAATGAAGCTTTAAAACATTAGAACTTAGAGGACCCTCTCATATTTTTAGTTTTGCTTCCTTTCATTGGAATGTTCTAATAAAGTGTGCCCGTAGTGTTTTTTGGTTTTTCTCATATGAACACTATCTTAGTTTCTTTTCATAACACATATGAATAAACCCTTGTGTGAACCATAGAAAACTACGTAGGAATCCACTTGCGCTTTGATTCCTCCTTGACTTAAGGAATGACTCAAGAAATTGCATATACGCATTTAACTCCTTCTACCCTTGATTTTCTCCTTGACTTAAGGCAATATGCATATGCGCATTTAACTCCTCCTAAATCTAAGGGAACACTTACGAGTCTTCAAACTTCTATATAAAGAAGTGTGTGAGCATGATAGCAGCGCGGCTCTCCATAGTGTTCTCTTGTAGGATTTGTTAGCAACACACATGGACATAATACTGGGCATGTCATGTCAAATCTGCCAATGCTCTTCTCTATGTAAACTCTTAGTTGATTGAAATATATTTCATGCGTTCTTTATTCTCTCTCTCTCTCTCTGAGTCACAGGATCGCATGTATCAAAGATTGAACACAGAGTTCTATGTGAAAGCATTTCGGACTATATATGCCTGCAGAAAAGTGGACGTCACAAAGGTATAATTCTCATATATGATAGATTCATGATTCTGTTATTATGATAGGTCGATGACAAGTTGTTATTTTCTATGAGCGCACATGATAAACAAAGGTTTCTTACTTTATGAAGTCATTCTGAACTAAGTACAGTTGCATGAAAGTCAAGGTTACAAAGTGCAGGTGATGCAAATCTTATATCTGTTGTTACAAGAAACAAGCTCATTCCTTGTGCCATAAAAATGATATGGAAATCATCTCTCAGAATAGAGGAAACATTTGTCATATGACTCCTCCCCGAAGATCATATGTAAGGATGATGTGAAGGTCTATTCACACAGGTACAAATAGTTTGAATATATTATGTGCATAAGATTATAGGTGACTCTATGCATGAGAGTTGTGTATTGATGTGTACACTTGATACGTATGTCGCACAGGAAATATGGATAATGCATTATAAATGTATGAGCTGAATATTAATCATACTTGAGAGTATGTGCACATGGAAGTGATTCATATGCAGAGAAAGTTCTTCGTCATATTATAGTTCATGCATTATGCACTCAGAGTATTGGAGTGCCTCATGGAATCAAGATGCTATGATGTTGTTATGAACATAATAAGTATATGTGATAATCCTCCCAAAAGTTGCAGGTGATTATTTGCAGGATCTGGACACGTTTTTATTTCTATTGTGTTGATGATGTGACTTATTGAAGTACACTATTGTGGAAAAATTAGTGAATACACAGTGTATATGTTATGGTGAGAAATGGTTTTATTGCAGACTAGAAAGGAGCATTGACTGTTGTGATAAACATCAAATGTATAAGCATATGCAGAGTTATGATATGTGCAGGTTCTCATAAATTATGATTGATAATGAATGCAGAAGACTACTTTGATATGTGCAGGTTCTCATAAATTATGATTGATAAAGAATGCAGAAGACTACTTGTTGCTGCAGAACCATATATATGCATTTTTATCTACATCATGGCTGAATAAGTTCATACGTTGACCCATCTATTGAAGTGATTTCATGATGGTGAACATATGTGAAAGAAGTTTTCTTATGATGAGTGAGTAAAAGTGTACTATGTATTTTTGAGGTGTTAATGTAATGCTATTGTGGTTAATCAATATATTGCCCATATGAACCATGTATGACTCATGAGGAAATAAGTTTGTAGTCATCTGCAGCCAAGGATCTACAGGTACAAATAAATTAAGTGATAATTTTTGAAGTGAAAAACAAGATCCATATACCTTCGGTTATGGGCTCACCACTCTTCCGCATGCAAGACCCGATTTTCAACATATATTACAATGTATTCTGTAGTGATGTAAATAACATTTGTTCTGTTGTTCCTAGAAATCATTTCTCCCTTCTTATAGCAGACATACCCTATGGATTTAGGATGTTGGGATGAGTTAATGACGATGAACCCTTCAAACACCCTCAGATTCGGAAGATGGTCACTGATTTTGCAGAGTTGACCATGTCTCCTCTTTGGAGGATAGTAATTTTCCATAGCAGAGACCAGTCTTTCTCTGTTTCAACTGCTCTGAAGTCAAGGTGTCATGCTGTGGAGTGCCTCACATGGTAAGTAATCTTCTTTCTATCTCCATGGCTTTAACGATGCTCTCTGTCACTTATAGTTCTTGTTGGCAGGGTGAAGACAAACGTCAATCACACTCCTTTGCATAGGTTTGTGAGCTCCACTAAATACATTACAGTTGGCTATTATGATGAAGTAAGCAAAAGGAGAGTCAGGGAGCATTGCAATGAGAATGGGATCTCAAATGTGCTCATGTTCCCAGTCGTTACCAAGAAACTTCGTCATGTAGCTGGGGACAGGACATTGGTTAACCCCTATCAGAAGCCACAAAAGCTCATAATAAGATTGCTTCAACTATTCTCCAATGATGATGACTGGGTCCTAGACCTTTTTTCGGGCACAGGTAATTTCAATTTTAACAATTTTCATTAGTCATGATGTTGATTGGCCTCTAAGTGGGTTTCTGCTGTTTCACGAACGACTCTAGCTTGCTCCTTAAAGATGTTCAGGCACTACATAGTTGTGGAGAAGGATGATGCTCAAGCGAGCTTCATTAGAATGAGAATCAATGGGCTGAATGAATGCCCAGATGAAGACCAAGAGGTTGGAAGGAAGCACATTGCAGACACGAAGGGATTCCAACCGGCTTCAAGGGAGCCTGTTCCTCCACTTGCAGATGAACCGGGGGACATGGTTGACCTTGAAGAGCCAATCTTGGAGCAAGAGAGGCAGGAGATGTGTTCTAATGTTCCAGAGGATCCCATTATGCTTGAGCCTGAGGAAAGCTATGATTAGCTTCTATTGTAGATTCATATTACTCTTGTAAAACACATGAAATGTAAAACACATGAAATGTAAAACATCATTTGAATAGAAATATAATGCCGAGTTTTGCTTCCACTTTGTGTTAAGCTTGACTTATCTTGAGCATTTCTCTGATGAATGTGTGAATGTTTCTTAGTATAATTTTGTTGATTATAATTTTCTCTTGGGAATGCTTTTGTGAAATTCATTTCATATGCTATGAATATGGCCCAACATTCAATGAGGATCTTAACTATACAAAGGGGATGATCTTAATTGCCTTGTTAAAATGTTTCGATTTTTGCAACACATGTACTGCGATTTTCGAGTAGCTTTTAATCAGCTATAATCTGTGCTTGTTGAGGTTATAGATGTAATGAAGGAGTTTCCCCAATTCTTACTTGTACCTTCAACTCTAATCTCTTGTCAAAGATCATGATGTGGGATTCTTGATCGTGCTGAACAACTAGTTTTCAAGGCACCAAGTGTTTTAACATATCTATCTTGACTACTTTGGATATGGGATCAAGCTTCTAGTCAATATTTACAAGCAAGAACAAGTGATGCTTTCTAGATATTGTAAAATGCCCCTTATTGCTTGATATCATGGTCTTTAGGTAAAACGGAATAGAGAACATGTCTTTGTTCTCCTTTGTTGTGACTCAGTGTTTCTATCAAACGTGCCATTATTCCTCACATTTGCTCTTGCAGAACAGCCAAGGATGCATGGGATACACTTACCACATTGTACCAAGCTAGGAATGAGGCTCGTGTTGCTTACCTGCGAAAGCAGTTGGAGAGTGAGCACATGAATGAAGGTGATTCTATGGACAATTTTCTAACAAAGATCAAAGACTTGAAGGAACAGTTGATTTCTGCTAATGAGGTTATACCAGATAGCTCACTTGTGTAGACCATTCTGAATGGTCTTCCATATTCATATCATAGTTTTGCTTCTCCTCTTCGGTTGATGATGAAAGGCAATCCAAATGCCTTGTCTTTGAGGAGTTAGTCTCTGTTCTGTTGCAGGAAGATCAGTCCAAGTAGAATAGGTCCATTATGTGTGTTGTAGATAAAACTTTCCTGGCTAGTCAGAAGGGCAAAGGAAAATGGAGCTCTTCAACTAGTAAGTAGAAATTGACTTATTCTGCACAAATCAAAGAGGGAAGACAAAGATGAAAAGAAATCAGAAAAGTAGAAATTGTTTTGCAAGTATTGTAAAGGAAATTATCATATCATAAAGAACTCTCCAAAGCTTGCTACTAAATAGGCAAAGAAGAAAGAGGCTGGAATGGTTGTTGCAGAGGTGTCTACACCAAAAACAGAGTCTGCTAATGTTGTGTAGGAAGAAGAATGTGCGTTTACTACTGTTTGCAATTTTGACCCATCTTCTCATGAGCAATGCATGTCTGTAGTAGGGCTTTGAGAGTGGGGTGACCAAGCATATTACCTCACAGTGCAGTTCCTTTGAGACTGGGGCGACCAAACATATTACCTAACAACACAGTTTCTGCCCTTCACTAGAGCCTGCCGCTACAGAGAATACTGTTACATGCACCAACAACTCTTCTTATCTTGTTATTGTAGTTGGTAAGATCATTTTGACTACTGCTGATTGTAAGTTTTTCACTTTGTCAGATGCTTTGTTTATGCCAGGGATCAAGAAAAATCTGTTATTAGTTTTTGCATTAGCCGATATTGTCTTGGTTGTGAAATTTGTTGATGAGAGATGTACAATTCATGATCTGTCAAATGGCAACGTGATTATTGCTTTTGGCATTTTATGTCATGGACTGTATAAGCTCATAGACTATGAAAGAGCTATAAATGATTCGGCATGTGCAGTACATGATTCTTAAGCTATATCAGATGCAAAGCTTTGGCATGCACTTTTTGGTCATCTGAATTTTGCTAGTTTGCTATGCCTGCATAAATCTGAAATGGTGTCCTCTTTGCCCAAACTTGAGCCACCTGAAAAACATGTTTGTGAAGGCTGTATTTTGGGCAAAATGCAGCGTTCCTCCTTTCCAAAAGATGGTTATGTTTGGGCTACTCAGAAATTGTAGCTTGTACATAGTGATGTCTGTGGTCCTATGCACACACCTTCTTTTGGAAATTATCTTTATTTCATGACTTTCATCGATGATTTTTCCACGCATGCATGGGTATATCCATTGAGGCAAAGTCCAAAAGTGTTCATGTGCTTCAAATAGTTTTTGGTTTTGGCTGAAAATCTGTCAGCATGTAAAATGAGAACCCTCCATTCTGATTGAGGGGGGGAATATATGTCTTCTGATTTTAATGCATTTCTGGCTGAAGGTGGGATAAAACACTAGTGTACAGTGTTGTATACACCTCAATAGAATGGAGTTGCTGAACGAAAGAACAGGTCACTCATGGAGATGGCGAGGTGTATGGTCAAGAGTCAGGCTTTATCACATAGTTTCTAGCTTGAGGCTGTCATGTGTGCAGCATATGTACTTAATAGGTGTCCCACTGATGCACTATAGTCTATCACTCCATACGAGGCTTGGCATGATCGCAAGCCATTTCTTGCTCATTTGCGTGTTTTGGTTGTTTAGCATATGCATTAGTGCTTGAACAACGCCATAGAAAATTCGATGATAAAGTAGTAAAATGTATTTTTGTTGGGTGGAGTTCGGAAAGTAAAGGCTATCGTCTGTATCATCCACAGACTAAACACATTCTGGTTAGCTGTGATGTTGTTTTTGTGGAAGATGCTACTCAACCATTGTTTTCATGTACTAAGGAGACATCTATTAGCTCCAAAGACATGTATGATACTTAGCTGCCTCTTTTTACATGTGGATAGTCTAGTGCTGGTCCTAATGAGGCAACTTCTCAGCCTTTGCAGGTTTCATGTGATGATGCAGATCATCCCATTTCTGATGCAGATTTACATGATGCACTAGTTGATAAGAGAGTTGATATTGAGGAGGCAAAAACTATGCCAAAATGGCTGGTGTAGACTTTGTGTGACATCATATTAGATGCACCTCTATCATATCGTACTTGATTAGGGTCTCATAGTGCCCCTTTTGCATCAAATTGCTATGCTATGGCTGCATCTAGTCTCTGTGATGAGACTGAGCCTGTTTCATTTGATGAAGCACGAAATTCAGAAAATTGGATCGCTGTTATGCAATCTGAATATGATGCTATAATGAAGAATGGTACTTGGTCTTTATGTGACTTCCCTCCGGGCAAGAAGGCCATTGGCACTAAGTGAGTATACAAGAAGAAGCCTAAACTTGATGGTACAGTTGACATGCATAATTCTAGGCTTGTTGCAAAGGGTTATGCGTAGGAAAGAGGCATAATATTGGTTTTGATGGAAGCTTTGCTCCTACTTGTCAAATGACTACTGTTCGTAGCATCTGTGCACTTGCAACTCATCATGGTTGGAATGTACATCAGTTGGACATTCAAACAATATTTGTGAATGGTGCTTGCATGAAGAAGTGTATGTTTTTTAGCCCCATGGGTTTGTGCAAAAAGGGCATGGAAACCAGGTGTGCAGGTTAAAGAAGGCATTATATAGTTTAAAGCAAGTACCATGTGCTTGGTATGAAAAGATACATGCCTATCTGATTGCACATGGTTTTGAGAACAGTCCAATTGAAAGCACCTTATATGTCAAGCGTGCTAATGATGTACTTCTGATCATTGTGGTGTATGTTGATGACATGCTGCTCATTGGTCCTCATGAGAAGCATATTGCTAATTTCAAGGCTGATGTACATGCATCATTTGAGATTTCTAATTTGGGGCATTTGCATCATTATTTGGGCATTGAGTTTATGCACGTTGATGGTGGAATGGCTTTGTGTCAAAAGAAATATATTGACACATTAATGCAGTGTTTTGGTTTTGAAGACTATAAACCGATTGCCACTCCGATGGAGAAAGGTTTACGGCTGAGTCTTCATGATGTTGGAGATGCATTTGATGCTATTCTCTATCAATAGGCGATGCTTGATTTACTTATCCATTACTCGGCTAGACATTCAGTTTGTTGTCTCGCAGATGAGCAGGTTTATGCATTGCCCAATTGTCAAGCATTGGCAGGCGGTTAAGCGAATCTTTTTCTTCTTGAGTGGTACTCGGCTACTTGGCTTGTTTTATCCCAAGGGGGGATCACTACCACCAGATTTGCATGCTTTTTCTTGCTCTGATTGGGTTGGTTGCTATGACACTCGTGTGTCCACTAGTGGCTTTCACTTCATGCTTGGTAGCTCATGTATGTCTTGGTTGAGCAAGAAATAGCCTACTGCGGCCACTTCCAGTTGTGAGGTTGAGTATAGGGAAGCTTTCACAGTGACTGTTGGGTGTGTATGGCTCAGATGCCTTATGGATGATTTGGGTGTTGGTCAGTCTTTTGCCACCACCATCTTCACTGACAGTCAGAGCGCATTGGCAGTTGCAAGGAACCCTGTGTTCCTTGCTCGCACTAAGCACATTGAGGTGCATTATCATTATGTCAGGGAGAGGTTCTCTGCTAGGGAGATCAGCTTGGTGTTGGGGGATTCTTAGACAAGAAGGAGTTTGAGGGTTTCTAGGAGAAAATGAAAAGACCAAAAGAGGAAATACACCTTGGAAGCTTCTGCCGATTGATTACAGTAAGACAATTACAATGTTTGAAGCAAAATACAAGCCAATACTTCTGTGCACAATCACACAGAGTGCTCAATTATAAAATACCCAATATCCCAAAGTATTCTTGCCACCGGCCTCCTCTGCACCAGACCTCCACCTGCTTCAAGATTATCCTTGTGCACACCTTGCACCAAGCTTCCACAAAGGGGGAGGAGTGAATACCTTCTGTCGGCACGCGCACACTGCAATGAGACCTTGAGATCCTTCGGGAAGTATAGCTTAACACTCTCTGCACAAATCCTTAGTCACACTCCATGCACCTTGCACTTCCACTTCTCTGCGTCGCACTCTGGTGACTCTTGCACTTCTCTCTCTTGTTTCGCTTAGACTATGCTTCTCTTGCTTACTCTAAGATTGGTCCAAGAATGGCCCTTGCCTTGATTTGAGTGTGTCGATCACGTACGCTCCTAACTGCAATGGTATCTTGGTGCTCACTTTGATGTCCCAAGATTGTCTTCAAAAGTGGCAGCCAACGACTCACTGTTTTGTCCTGTAGTGACTTTAGACTAAAACCCAAAATTTTAATGGGGGGGCCATACTTTCACCTATGGGTACGTTGCCGCTTCACATACCTTCACATTTCCTTTTAAGTCTTCACTTTTGCACCTAAGGGGGGTTTCACCTGAACCTTCCAAAACACTTTAAAACACACTTTGAACCTTAGGGAAATTAGAGAAAATACCTCTGCAACCTGCAACTCACTTTCTCCAATTTACCCTTTGTGGAATTTAATTGTGCACTACCTGTGCACTTTGACACCTGCATTTTAGCACTTTGACTTTGCAACTGTTGACTTTGACCTTGACCTTATTGACTTTGACTAGTTGACTTTGACCAGTTGACTTTGATCTTTTGACTTTGACTATAGTTGACTTTGACCAACATGACTTTTATGGGCTCAACAGTTGCCCACCACCTAATGTGCTCTCCGTCCCAGAGAGCTACAGCCAAAACTCTGAGCATATAGGACACCATGATAATGGAGCTGCAAAACTGCAAAAAGACACGAGAGAAGCCACCCGGTCCATCTAGAGCAGCGGAGAAAGCACCAGAGAGTAAACAGCAATGTGTGGGTGGGTCGGGGTGGGGAAGGGGGGAGGGGGAAAGAAGGTTGCGGTGCGAGGTGGCGGGGTGTGGAAGAGGGGTGGGGAAAAAGAGCAAAGAGGGAGACGGAAGTATAGGGGGGAGTGGCAATGAAAAAAAAAAAATTACCCAACCAGAGAGAGACCAACTGTACACAGACATAGTAATAAAACAACCAGCAATCAACCAGATATGCACAAGGAACACACAATGAACACCGAACCAGAATATCATATAGAAAAGCAGAAAATACAAGGAAACCACTACTATCCATGGTAAGGACATGAAATGCCAACGAATGGAAAATAGCAGCCTACCAAAAGAAACTAAGGAAACCCATGGTGAAGGAAGACCTAGAGCCTAGTGGAGAGACACAGGAAAAAAACATCGCTAGGGCATCGGCGGAGAAGGGGGCCTATCCCCAGGTGGAACATCATCCCGAGGTATAGGTAAGTCTGGTGAGGCTGGTGGAATGATGGTGGCCTCCTCAGTCCATGCAGCAATCCTGCTCCTGTGTCGGCATAGGTGATCACGCTCTCGTTGGACCAAACGACAGGTAGGACTATCACAAATGTCTAAGGACGCACGCTGGCGGATCTCCATAAGAGCGCGAGTCGTGGCATCAGCCTCATCTCGATATCGGTCTCTCTCCTGCTGCATGGCCCGCAACGCATCGCGCGACGTCTGCCACTGAGCTACTGCAGCAGCACGAATGCGATCGATCGTCAGAGCATACTGCTGATGTAGCGCAGCTGTCGCGGATAGAGAATCAAGGGAGAGACGGGCAGCATCGGCTCCATCACTCACTACTACGCTCGCATCACGAAGTAGGCCCAAGAAAGGTGGATCATCGTCGAGGCTATCAGGGATGGAAGGCTGCGAGGTGGGTGGTGGTGGGGGTGGGGCCGGAGTATGGATGGAAGGCTGCGAGGTGGGTGGTGGTGGGGGTGGGGCCGGAATAGGGATGGAAGGCTGCGAGGTGGGTGGTGGAGGGGGTGGGGCCGGAGTAGACTGGGGGTAAGTGGGAGAATCCTGAGGCGACGGATGAGGATGGGAGGTGGAGGCAGACTCAATGGAGATGGCAGGAGATGGAGGAGGCTGTGAGGCGCCGGCCGGGGAGGGTGACGGAATGGTGGGGGTAGGGGCAGAGGTGGGAAAAGAATCCATTAACCGGGTACGGACTCTCCGAGCTGGAGGGGGAGTGGAGGCTGCCATGGAAGGGGGTGGCTGCGGAAGAGGGCTAGGGGCTGAGGGCAATACGACGGTCGGCTGAGGGGGGGGGTGGGGAGAATGGGCAATAGAATGTGTAAGATGAGCAGGTTCAAGACAATGGCTGGAAGCTATGGTGTGTGTACTAGACAGATGGAATAGCCAAGCTAAAACCGAGGCAGAATAAACGGAGAAGGAACGAGTGCCGCGATGGAGGGCATCATGGAATCGTCGAGAGCGAAGTAGGAATGATTGGAACATGAGTGTGCCATAGGGAAAAGGGCGGCCATGTAAAAAACAGAAAAGAGGGTCAGCTATATGGATGTCGTGTAATGGAAGGTCCGAGGAGGGACTACGAAATAAGAAGAGGAAAATGAATGAATGAAGGACGGCGAGCTGGTACTGTGTGGGCATGGCATCAACGCCATATAATGATATGCAGAAAGCGATGGTATCTTCCCGAGATAACCCCGAGTAGATAGTCGGTGGAGCATGAAACGAAGAGAGGCTCGAACCTATGCCAACAGCTACGACCGCGGGGGTCAGCGAACCAGATGGAAAATGAGGGAAGTCAAGCAGCGCTGTGCGAATATTGGACCCCTCTGCGTCGGATAAGAGGAGGGAGGCCAGTCGCCAAAGACTGGCCTGACGGAGGCAACCCTCGGGAAGGAGATCGATGAGCGGGATGGGAGGCAAAGCTAAATGCAGGCGGAGGGATAGGGTCGAAGATGGGTCTCTATGGTCAACGATGGATGACGACGGTGGACGAGGAACAGTAGAGGTGGAATGGCTACCAGAGCTGCGGGCGGGGTGGCCACTAGAACCATCTGAGTGTGTCGGCACGGATGCGACAGCTGCAACAGGAAGGTGAAGACCAGGGGGAAGGGTCCCGGGGCTATACAACGAGGAACCGGAGAGGGAGGAGCATGGAAGTGAAACCGCAAAAGGCTGACTACCATGGAAATGGGTAGGGGTGGAAGGGGTAGTATGGTGTGGAATTGGTGTGCTAGGGATGGAGTGGACCATGGAGGGGAGGGGGCCCCTAGGGGCGGGATGTAGTGTGGCAACAGGGACGGATGGGGTGGAGGCCAGAGGGGCGGACCGGGATGAGGGCATATGAGGTAGGGGGCCTACCTCGGGATGGGGAGGACCGAAAGCTAAGGCAGAAGGAGCAAGTTCCGAGTATGCCTCGGTAGCCATGGATGAATCCTGCTGGGGAGCGGAAGACGCCATAGATGCAGATCGAGAACGCGGTCACAAAAGCACTACAACCACATAGAGCAAGGATCTATGAAGGGGACTCTATAGCGAACATGTATAAAACAACGGAAAAACATCCAAACTGATAGAAAATAATCCAAAATATGGATTCGGCATGCTCAAATACCCTAAAAACGACTGTTTAAATGGCCAAAACGGAGTCCTGCATGATTAATTACAAGAGGATATGAACAAAATAAAATGTAAGAGAAATTAAAAAAAAAAAGAAAGAATAACCAAAATAAAAATAAAAGAATTATATATTAAAAAAAAGAAAAACAAATATACAATACGTAATTGAAATATGCACAAAATAAAGATAAAAATAAATAAATACGTAATGTGGTAAAAATAAAAAAGTAAACAAAATAAAAAAAACTAAAAATATATAAAAAATTAAATTAAAAAGAAAATAAAACAAAGAAAAATACCTGGGAATGAGCCGAGCTGCTGCGTGTGTGTGAAGAAGGGGGCACTAGCTTATATAGGGGGGGGGGGGGGTGGTCGGTGGTGGTCGGTGTTGGGGGGGGGGGGGGGGGGGGCGGGGGGGGGGGGGGTGGTCAGTGGGGGGGGGCGGTGGTCGGTGGTGGTCGGTGGGGCGGGGGGGTTTTGTTTTTTTTTTTTCTTTTTAATGCCTCAACCCGAAATACCTGGGGGGGCTTTTTCTTTTGGAAAATAACCCAAAAATAGAAAGAAAAAGAAGGAAGGAAAAATCCAAAAAAATGCCAAAAAAAGTGCCAAAAAATTTGTAAAAATTCTCATGAAATTTTCTACAGGGCTAGGCCCCATTTCTTTCATCAAACCACAGAGAGCCTCCTTTTATTCCTCCTATTTGGCAAGAAAAATGCTAAAATTGCTAGAAAATTTTCCAAAAAATACCCAAAAGTTTTTCGTTTGCAGAGGTTATGAAATGCCTTCTAGGTTTGCTAAAAACATCAGGAACAAGAATGAAATTGATAAAGAAAACTACTAAAACTGAGCAAAATGAGATGAGAAAGCTATGTACAACCTGGATAGATTTTGCAGTTCCAGGTGATCCATACTTCTTCAAGTGTGTTGATGATAGGCCTTGAGCCTTGATATGTTGATCAGTGGCAAGGCCTCTCCTTTCAGCGTCTCTAACTCCACAGCACCCCAATTTAGCATTGTTTTGACTCTCTAAGGTCCTTCCCAATGTGGAAGCCATTTTCCTCTCAGTTGTGTATGAAGATGAGGTCTATGGAGAAGAACTAGCATGCCTGCTTCAATGTTGTTGTTCCACAGATGTCGATCATGTGCCTCCTTCCTCTTCATCTGAGTCTCTATCAATTGTTTTGTTGCTAGTAGACGAATCTCCTCCACTTTATGTAGTGCTCTGAGCCTCTGAGAGACATCACAATCCTTCTTGCCATGCATGAATGCTATCTTAGGTGATCCATGTAAAAATTCAAAGGGCTCAATGGGCAATATGCCATAAACCAGTTGGAATGGAGAATATCCGGTGGCCTCTTTGTAGGCTAACCTGTATGCCCATAGTGTACCTTTATAAACAATGCCCCAGGAAGTGGGCTGTAACATACACTCCTTTCTTAACATTGAGATTAAAACCTTATTTCTCGATTCAGCCTGTCCATTGGCTCTTGGATAGTAAGCACAGGAGGTCCTATGTAGAATTCTATACCTGTTGAAAATTTCCTGCAGGACCTTATTGACAAAATGGGTACCTTGATCTGTAAAAATTTCAAGTGGGCATCCAAACCTACAAATGATGCTACTATGAATGAAATCAGCAACAGTTTGGGCAATGCAATCGGGGGAGGCAATAGCTTCAGCCCACTTTGTCGCATAATCTGTAGCTATCAAGAGATATTTCTCTCTTTTTGGAATCGCGAGAGGGTAGATGGACCCTACAAAATCGAGCCCCCACTTCTCAAATGGTTGCCAAGAAGTGGAAACAATCAAGGGGCTATGCCTCTACTTTGTTGGCTTAGGTCCACACCTCTGGCAAATGTCACATGCCTTTCCCCATTCATCTGCATCCTTAAATAGTGTAGGCCACCATAAACCAGCATCTAGTATCCTCTGACTCATAATATGCCCTGGAAGGTGCCCACCACCTGTTCCTTCATGTGCAGAGTGAAGGACTTCCCTCACTTCTTCTTCTTCCAAACACTTCCTAAACCTGTCATCCTTGCCCTGTCTATACAATTTATCTTCAATGAAGGTATATGGTCTACTCTTGATTAGCAGTCTCTTCTTTTGCACAACACTAGCCTTTTCTGGATACAACCCAGTTTTAATGAAATTTTTGATATCATAATACCAACCTTGAGCTTGTACAACAAACAGATGAGGATCTGGAAAATCATCATTGATTCCACTAGTTTGATTCATCAGATTGATTCTGGATAGGTGATCCGCCATAACATTATCTTTACCTGGTCTATGGACTACAGAAAAATCAAACTCTTGGAACAACAATAACCACCTCCATATTCTACGAGTGGCTTGTGGTTTGTTGAGTAGGCATTTTTTAGTGGTTGGTGATCTGTTATAATAATAAATTTTACTCCCAGTAAGTAATGACGGAATTTTTGGACAGCAAAGACCATTGCTAGGGCTTCCCTTTCTGTAGTACTGTAATTCCTTTCAGCCTTGGTCAAGATTCTACTGGCATATTGAATTGGTCTGTCCACTTTGAATTCTTCACTAGGTTGGGTCAAAACTGCCCCCACTGCATAGGCACTGGCATCTGTTGGAGCAAGTCTATGACAAGCCTAAGTATTGGCTTGAGTCTCACAAAGTCATTAAAGAAGCTTCAAAATGAAGACTATGTAAAGTTCACTTGTGAACTACCTCTTGTAACTTTTGAAGAGTTTACTTAATGTAAAAGTAAGAGAATCTTAAGTGGTTGAGCCCACATGATCAAGAATGGAAAGAGGAGCCACGAATTCGTGATTTGTGGTAGGTAGAGAATCAAATCAATCATTGATTGATTGGAGAGTGATTGAGGGAAGTTAGCCTCCCAAACTCAACTATAAATAGATGGCAGTTTTAGTCGTGGTTAGAGAGACCTATGTGAAGACCTCCAAGAGCTGAGCTTTATGCCATATCAAGGTGTGATTACAAGGCACACATATGTATCAGTAAGTCATTGTATTGTACAAGCAATATACTTTCATTTTCATGATTATTTGAGTTCATCTTTCCATGTTCTTGTGATGTGTACTACTCACTGCCATTACTTCAGTTTTTCTCAGTCAACTTGCAGAGATTGTTTCTCTGCACTTGGTTCATCATTTTCAGTGATTTAACTTGGTAAAGTTAGCTCTATAAGTCTACTATATGCTCACAAATTTTCATGTCATTTGGATGTTGGAATCTTCAGTTATGTTCATTTGAAGTCAACAGGGTATGTTCATCTTCACTTCTCTGTCAGGTACCCGACTTTTTCAGTCATCTTGTCAGAGTCATTTCTCAGTGGTTACTCATCCAAATGCAGTGATTTAAAGCTTGTTGGATTCAGCTTATTGTCTAGTATAAGCATACAAATTTGCATGATCATTGGATTCTTACATCTTGAGTTATGTTAATTTTTCTACTCACTGGTCTATTTCTGTAGCAGCCCGTGAAAATCGGGATGATGTCATCACTTGTTAAAAGTCATTCTCAGTGTGTGGTTTGTTATTTTTGATGAGATTACTCTCTAAAGTTAGCTCTTTAAGCTACCTAGCCTTCCCCAAGAGGAATTAATCTAATTGCTGCTGTGCTCAGAGAATTATGTAAAACACTGGACAGGTGTATCAACCAAGAATAGCAAGTTTTCACCTCTGAGCTAACTCCAACTTATCTGTTTTGATCTATCTTTTTGAGAGTGATCTTCCAAGGTACATAGGGTGTCTAATACATCCATTGGCAAGCTAAAAGGGCCCACCATCTACTCCTGGAGTTCATTTGGCTGGTGTAGAGCAAAGATTTTGCAACACCTCTTCATCTTCAACACATACCTATCCATCTCTTCACAGCATCTACATGTATATGAAAGATTTTTGACCACTCAGGTGTGATCAAAATAGGAGCAGACACTAACCTTGACCGTAATGTTTGATATGCTTTTTCCTCCTCTTCTTCCCATTTAAAAGGTACTTCCTTACCTGTAAGTCTAGCCAGTGGTCTCGCTATCTCTGCATACATTTTTATAAATCTTCTATGGTATCCAGTATGCCCCAAGAAACTCTGAATCTCTTTAGGGGATTTAGGTTTAGGCAACTTTAATATAGAAATGATTTTGTCAGGATCTGGGGCCATACCTTTAGCCGACACCACATGTCCTGAGAGAGTTCCTTCTGTCACAAGGAAATGACATTTGTTTGGATTGAGCTTTAGCTTAGTCTCCCTGCATCTTTTGAAAACATTCTGCAGCTGCCTCAAGTGATGGTCCAAACAATCTAGAGGAGTTTCTTTGTGAGAACCTGAAAACGAAGAGAAGTCATCCATGAAGATTCTAAGTGATTCCAGCAATAGGGGGCCAAAAATGAGATTGACGGTTCTGTTAAAGGTGGCTGGAGCATTTCTGAGCCCAAATGGCATTTTTACATACACATATGTTCCCCAAGATGTGATAAAAGCAGTCTTTTCACGATCCTCTGGGTGTATTGATATTTGATTATAGCCACTAAATCCATCCATAAAGCTATATAATGCATGCCCAGCCACTTCTTCAATGACCTGCTCTGCAAAAGGCATTGGGAACCCATCTGGAATGGTCACCTTGTTGAGTGCTCTAAAGTCAACACAAATTCTGATTTTATTAGTATTCTTCTTTGGTACTATAACCATAGGTGAGAGCCACTCTGAGTGTTCTACATGAATGATGATTCCTGCATCCTCCATCTTCTGTATTTCCACATAGACAGCTTCAGCATATTTTGGATTAAGTCTATAACTCTTCCCTCTTATGGGTTTGGCTCCATCAACCAGAGGGATTCTGTGCTCTCCATAAGTTGCAGGCACTCCTTCTAAGTCTTTATAATGCCAGGCAAAAACATCTGTATAATGGGTCAAGAATGATTTTACCTTTTCAAGGAGCCCTGGGTGGTTCCACAACCAAGTGGCCACCAAAACTGGCTGATTATTGTCTTGAGTGCCTAATTGTATTTCTTGGACATGATTTCTCTCTACCATATTATCTTCGTGCTCATCTTCTTCCTTGCCTTCTTCTACTAGCTTTTCATGCATTGCTTCATAAGCAGGTGTATTTTGGACTTCAATGTGTTCCTCCTTGTCCTGCATCCATCCTGCAGGGATTTCTTGAATTGGGAAAGAACATTCTTCACTAGAATTTTTTACCTTGCCTTTAGCTTTAGTAACCTCTTTATCTGTGGTTGTCATATCCTCCTCCAAGTTGTATTTGAGGGGTGTCTTCTTGCTTCTTTTGTGGTCTGTGATGGGCTCTCCCAATCCATCAACCTGGACTTTTTCCTTATCTTCATCATAACCTTCAGTTGTGCAAGAATTATTAAGAAAAATTCCAAAACAAGAGGAAGATTTGCCTGCTTGGAGCCAATTTAGAATATCCTCTTCTTCCTCAAAATCTATTTGGGGTTGATCCTCTGATTTTGTTTCCATGCATATGCCAACTGTTTGCATCATGCTAGTGTTTCCTTGATTATCTGGGCCCTCTTCTAAACGAATCTGTGTCAACTCTTGCCCTTTCTTTTGTACCCACATAGTGTCCTTGCCCCAATCATGAATGACACTTGCATGCCTCAGCCATGGTCGTCCAATTAAGAGGGGAAATCCTCCTTCAACCTGGGGCAATCTTAAAACCACAAAATCCAAAATGAATAGATTACCTTGTACTTCAAGTGGAACTTTTGGGATCACTCCCAAGGGCCTTACTTTGCTCTGATCTGCCAAAGTAACAGTGAAATTTGCAGGCCTTGAAGGGTGGAGTCCAATCTTTTCCATTGTATGTTCAGGCATCAAGTTAATGCCAGAACCACCATCCACAATAACTCCTTGAAATTCATGACCCTTAATAGATACTGTCAGCCGAGGACTTTTATAATCTGTAAGGGGTGCTTCCCCTACAATTTTTCCTTTATGTAAAGCAGCAATCTTTGCCACCAAACTTGTAGTGGAAGCTTCATCAATTATCTGCAATAACTCTGACCTGAATTTCCCATCCATCTTTATTAAATAAAAAATACTAACCTCCTTTTTCATGGACTTGAGTAGTTTTGAAGCCTCTGATTCCTTGAGAGCCTGGGCTCCAGTTGACTTATCAAACTCCTCATGAGCCCTGTTGAAGGCATGCCCAATGGCATCTCTGGTGCATATGAGATCTCCTTTTTGACTTGTATCTGCACCTGTGGTGACTTTATCTTCAGATGGTTCTCTGTTTTGATTCCATTCCTTAATCTTTGACCCTTGTCCTATGTCTGCTTGAGCCTTCCCCTTGCTTCTTGTCTGCACAGTCAAAGATTCTATTTCTTCTAATTGCACCATCCTAGTAGATGGTGATGGCTCATTGACCCGATCACACGCTTCTTCTTTGTGCACCGAAATCATTTGAATATGAGGCCCGGATGAAGAGGCTAGATTCTTAGGACAACAATTTGTATAATGGTCTCTTGCATCAGGGCACTTCCTGCAAGGAGGGGCATTTTCTGGTAGGGTGCACCTACTTTGATAGTGCCCGCATTCTCCACATCTAAAACAGATGATTGGCCTCCTAGGCCCATTTCCAAAGTTATTTCTTTGTCTAGGATTATAGTTGTTACCTTGATTTGGTGCAGCAGCCATCACATTTGCTGGTGTTGCGGGTCCTCCTTGTGTCCAGTATGTCGTTGTAGGCATTCCTCTTGATTGGCATTCATGGGCCTCATGGCCAACTTTCCTGCATAATTGACAAGTCACACTTAACAGAGGACATTCACTTACTATGTGACCTTGCTTGCTGCACATGGAACACCAAAGTCCACTCTTGATGCCACCTCCTTTGAGCTCCTGCAACTCCTGTCGCAGCTAAGCCAATTCATCTCCCTAGGCCTCCTCCTCCTTTTGGAGCTTTAGTGCTTCAATCTCCCTTCAACTCAGCAACATCATTCTCCTCCTCTTTGTAGGGCTTATTTCTTTTTAAGCCCTCCAGCTCTTTCCTTAGCTGTATCACTAGATCCTCCATTTCTGTACCATATGTTGGTTGGGAAGAAGTTGCTCCATATTGGTACCTTATCTGCTCCAAGCGTGTGGCTGTGCTGATGAACTCCTCTATGGAGGCTGTAGGTAACACTAATTCCTTTATTTTGCATTGGGTGGCCACTGGTAGGGGCTTAGCCAACCATTTCTTAACAAAAAAGTCATGTGGTGGATCTGGCAATTTAGCCATTAGTGCTTTGGTCCGAGTCACAAACTCTGGGAACTTTTCTCCTGGACCTAATCTTAAATTTTCTAGCTCTTCTATGATAATCTCCGTAGTGTTGCCATGCTGGAACTGATTTTTAAAAGAATCTTTCATCACATCCCAAGTGGTAAAATGGTTTTCAGCAAACTGGTTGAACCACTTATCAGCTAATCCCTCTAATGTGGCAGGGAAGAGAATCAAAAAGGCATCCTCCCTACCCATTGGGCCTCTAGTCTTACATAGTGCCAAGAACCTTCTAATGTGTTCATTCGGATCCTCCTGAGCTAGGCCTTTGAAAGAAGGAAACTTTATATTTAATCTAGAGAGTAAAGTTTCCAAGTCTACCTGACCCGCCATGCTCTTGACTGATGATGTTGAAGATAGTGCGCGGGGGGACCTTCTAACAACCTTCCTTCTTGTCTGCTTGCAGGTGACCCTCAATGTTTGGGACCGGGTTGCGGTCATGAGCAGCTCATAGCCCACTGAATATGAGACACTTGATAAGAATATTTACCTTTTGTTTGATGAAGTAGCACTGTGGTTCTGTCGACACTTGATCTCTTCTATGCTTTGCACTTGGTTTCTCCTAAGCTCAAATCTCCTTGGAGGTCCACCGGGCGTGCCAAATTTTGTTGGGGGATTCTTAGACAAGAAGGAGTTTGAGGGTTTCTAGGAGAAAATGAAAAGACCAGAAGAGGAAATACACCTTGGAAGCTTCTGCTGATTGATTACAGTAAGACAATTACAATGTTTGAAGCAAAATACAAGCCAATACTTCTGTGCACAATCACACAGAGTGCTCAATTATAAAATACCCAATATCCCAAAGTCTTCTTGCCACCGGCCTCCTCTGCACCAGACCTCCACCTGCTTCAAGCTTATCCTTGTGCACACCTTGCACCAAGCTTCCACAAAGGGGGAGGAGTGAATACCTTCTGTCGGCATGCGCACACTGCAATGAGACCTTGAGATCCTTGGGGAAGTATAGCTTAGCACTCTCTGCACAAATCCTTAGTCACACTCCATGCACCTTGCACTTCCACTTCTCTGCGTCGCGCTCTGGTGACTCTTGCACTTCTCTCTCTTGCTTCCCTTAGACTATGCTTCTCTTGCTTACTCTAAGATTGGTCCAAAAATGGCCCTTGCCTTGATTTGAGTGTGTCGATCACGTACGCTCCTAACTACAATGGTATCTTGGTGCTCACTTTGATGTCCCAAGATTGTCTTCACAAGTGGCAGCCAACGACTCACTGTTTTGTCCTGTAGTGACTTTAGACTAAAACCCAAAATTTTAATGGGGGGGCCATACTTTCACCTGTGGGTACGTTGCCGCTTCACATACCTTCACATTTCCAAGGGGGGGTTCACCTGAACCTTCCAAAACACTTTAAAACACACTTTGAACCTTAGGGAAATTAGAGAAAATACCTCTGCAACCTGCAACTCACTTTCTCCAATTTAACCTTTGTGGAGATTTAATTGTGCACTACCTATGCACTTTGACACTTGCATTTTAGCACTTTGACTTTGCACCTGTTGACTTTGACCTTGACCTTGTTGACTTTGACCAATTGACTTTGATCTTTTGACTTTGACTACAGTTGACTTTGACCAACATGACTTTTATGGGCTCAACACTTGGCATATATGCCCATGTAGGAGAACATTGCAGACCTTTTCACGAAGGCTCTGCCTAGGGAGAAGTTTGAAGCTTTCCACAAAGCTTTGGGCTTCCTTTCTTTTGTGGAGTGATTTCCACATAGCTTGCTCTTTCTTATACATGAGTTTCAGCTCCTTGTTCACCGCATCACTCCCAGGTGGGATTTGTTAATATATTTGTGTAGTGATGTGTGTGAACAAACTAGGACCACGAGGGAACTTTTTTCCCTCTTTAGGAGGTTTTTCCCCATGTGTGTGAACACACTAGGACCGTCGGGCACTTTTTTCCCTCTTTTATTGCCCTAATGGGCTACTTATCTTTGTACATTCTATTGGTAATACGTTTAGTATTGTGTGTTGAGCTCCAAGCTTGTTCTTCTTCCTTGTGTTGTTCCTGTGCTTCCGTAGATGTCTAACTCCAACATTTTGTTGAGAATCCATCATTGTGGTTTGTAGGTTGGAGGTTTTGTAGGTTGTGTCTTGGGTACTGGTGAGAAATTGGATTGAGGAGGGCATTGAAAAGTAGGTGAGCATTGAAAAGTAGGTGGGCATTGAAAAGTAGGAGAAGAGAAACTAGTGAAGGGATGCTTGAAAGGAAAATTGGGCTTGATTGGTGGTGGTCATTGACACATTTGTTGTAAGCAAATGGACTTGGTAATAGATTAAAACTCCTTCTCAACATCATGTGCAAAAAAATAGCTTGATAGAGGGTTGTGGGATGTAGTTTAATGAGCTTGGCTTGGATTCCCATCTGCAAGCCATCTTCATATTTCCGTTGCAAGGTATCTTCAGGAATTGTTTCAAGCGAAGTGATACATAATAGTCGTTGAGCTTTCTCTATAGGTAGACACAATATCTCCATCTTTGCATCCAAAAGTTGTCCATGATCAATGTGCACGTAAGCAGAACTAAGGAGGAAGCAAGGACTCCTTGATCTTTTCTTGAAATGCTTTCCATGTGGTGGGATGATTGGTGTTATGGTGCAAAACATTCCACCATAACTGGGCCTTATCCACCAAATAGTTAGTTGCAAATTTCACTTTTTCACTTTCAGAGTATGATTCATCACAATAGAAGTCATCAAATTGAGGTAGCCATTAAATAACAAATTGGCCATCCTTTCACCCATTGAATCGTGAAAATTTGAAATTTTTAGCTCCAATCTTAGATTGTGTGCCTTGTTCTTGATCAATGATAATAGCCTTCACTACCCCAACTAGATTATTGTCATCACTTTGTAGTTGCTGGAGTGCAACATCATGTTCCTTACTCTCATTTTGGGCATGTTGGAGTTCATGCTACAAATGCTCTAATCGTTGCTTGATTGGTACCTCGGGTAGGGGTGCTGAACCAAAATCATCGATATTATGGGCTAGGGTCGATGGCCTTATGTAGAGAACCAAAACCTAGTTTTGATAAAAGAAAACGTGGACTGGATGGTTGAGGCGGTTGCCAATTAACAAGGGGATGCCATGAATTGTGACCGGACACCGAGAAACCACCTTTGTAGGCATGCTTTGACTCTGATACCACTATTGACCTTTAGATCTCGTAGACACACATACGTAGAGGATACTACAAAAATGAAATCTCACAAAAGTACTCAGAGAATAGAAAGAGACAAGAAACTAGACACTAGATTGGTTAAAATCTGCCCCCACATAATCTGTTGGACAAGTCTATCAGAGTATGTGTATTTATAGGTATTTCTCATTATGTCCTGAATAGAAGATACATGAGGGTGGCACTTCGAAAAGTATGTTTTTTTGTTGTTTACAAAATCGTGATCTACTGTTTTTACAAAATTGTCGCTTTCTAAAGCGATCCATTATTTTTTTTACAAAAAACAACTAAAATACTATCTTCTACATATTCTCCTAAATATCTCCAAAAATGTTTGAATAAGTCCATGCACATTCACACCCTCATGAATCTTCACCTCCTAAATCAAAACACAAAACACATTAAAAACCTCAAGGAATTAAAATCCATTTAATATTCCATTGTTCAGTAAAGTATAACAACCTGTCTATCTGTCTGTCTATATGTCTGTCTATCTCTCTGTCTATTTGTTTGTCTGTCTGTCTGAATGTCTCTCTTTGTGTCTCTCTATCTCTCTATCTCTCTATCTCTCTATCCATCTTCTATCTATGTGTCTATCTATCTATCTATCTATCTATCTATCTATCTATCTATCTATCTATCTATCTATCTATCTATCTATCTATCTATCTATCTATCTATCTATTTATCTATCTATCAATGTTGACATTTGGATTGGATCCAATAGATGCACGTATGTAGAGGATAGTACATAAATGAAATCACGCAAAGATACTCAGAGAATAGAAAGAGACAAGAGTCTTGACACTAGATCGGGTACAATCTCCCCGGGTGAGTCTATCAAAGTATGCATATTTATAGGTATTTCTCATTACATCCTGAATAGAAGATACATGAGGGTGGCACTTCAAAAAGTGTGCTTTTTACAAAAATCTATTTTATTTACAAAATTGTAATCTACTTTTCTTACAAAAATACGGCTTTCTAAAGAGATCTATTATTTTTACAAAAAAAAACCAAAATACTATCTTCTAAGTATTCTTCTAAATATCCCCAAATATTTGAATAAGTCTATGCCCATTCAAATCCTCATGATTCTTGACCTACTAAATCAAAACACAAATCACATTAAAACCCTCAAGACATTAAAATCCATATAACATTCCATTATTCCATAAAGTATAACATGCCTCCCAGTTGACAAGCAACTGACCTCAGTTGATAATAATAAAATAGACATGGATGGCTAGTCACATGTCCCATCATTGAACAATCATAAGGATGTTCCATGCAAAAACACATGCACAGAATTGGAAAATTGGAATTTAATGTGATTGTGAATGATATGCAAAAATCAAATGATCATAATGTGGAGTTAGTAATGTTTTGTGAATCCATTGAGATTCTTCAAGTCAGTGATTTTTATATTTAACTAAATATCGACGATATTGGTTACCTGTGCATGTAGTAGTAACATCATAATCAAATATTTTCTCTAGAATTAAAATTTTCAACATCCTCTTCTATCCAAAGAGGATGATCTAAAATAGGATTGAGTGGTAAAGTTGCGTTAAAAGATTTCAATAAATTGATATCAAAATAATTATGTATATTTCAATGAGAGGGTATGTCTAGTCTAAAAGCATTCAGATTAATTTTTTGAATAATATGGAAAGGTCCATAATAATGTGGTGCAAGTTTAACCTTAGAATGTTGTGAAATATTCTTCAAATGACTTTTGATTATTTGTAACCATACAAAATCATTTTCATTAAATTCTTTGGCTACTCATTTCTTATTAAAATTATGCATGTAAGGTTCTTGAATCTTCTTAATGTGCTCATGAATGTCATGAAGTGTAGAAATATGATCTTGTGCAAAAGCATGAGCCATAGGTATGCGAGTTTGAGTGATAGTCATGGGAATGGGAAGCTCTTTACCATATAAAATTTCATATGGTGCACGTCGAGTAGTGCTATGCATTGTGTTATTATATGAAAATTGTAGTAAAGGAAGTTTCTCATCTTGATTACTTGGATTATCTAAAGAATAACAATATAATAAATCCAAAATAGTACTATTCGTATCTTCACTTTGCCCATTACTTTCAAGATGAATTGTAGAGATAAAGTCTATTTTGGAACCTAAGTTCTGAAATAATGCAACCCAAAGTGATTACAAAAGCGAGCATCTTGATCTGAAAGAATAACTTTTGGAAAACCATGATGTGGAAAAATACATTTAATAAATAACTTAGTAGCTTGAGCTGCAAAAAGATTCTTTTTACAAGGAATAAACTATGCTTGTTTACTTAACCTATCAGCAATTGTTCAAATCATATCATCATAAGATGAAGTTGTAGGAGGACCAGTAATAAAATCCATAGTTCCCATGGTCCATTAGGTATGGGAAGTGGCATTAATAATCCAAATGCTTTACCATGATGTCGTTTCACACGTTGACACACAATGCAATGGGAAACATATTGTGCAATATCCTTTTCCATATTGGGCCAAAAGACAAATTCTTTACATGTAGAAATAGTACCTTGTATGCCCCTACGACCCATGTACGATGGTTCATGCATCTCTTCGATAACAAATTCATTAGAACCTTGTGTGATGCATAACTTGTGTGGGAATAAAAGAATCCATTATGAAAAGTGTAGTGATCCTTAGTAAATGTTGAAGAACTATTGAAAGCATTCAATGTTTGTGGGAAATACAAATCAAATGCATAAGTAGGAATCATGTCATGAAATGAATGAATATGAACAACAAAAATATTATTGATTGAAACAATAGTGTTTTGTAGGGATGGGAAACGATTAAGGGCATCAACTACAATTAGCTTTGCTAGGTTGATATTGAATCATAAGCTGAAAATTTTGTATGAATGAAGCCCATTTAATGTGTTGGTAAAAAATCAATGGTTGATTTAATAAATGCTTTATAGCTTGTTGGTCTGTTTTGGTCATGACTTCTGAACCCATAAGGTGATGTTTCCAAATATATAAAGCATGCACAACAACCAAAAGTTCCTTATCATATGTACTATTATTCTTTTCAGAAGGTTTAAGTTTCCTACTTTCAAATGCAATGGGATGATCATTTTGCATTAATACAACACCTATATACCTAAACCACTAGCATCTGTAACTATGTGGAAAGTTGTGCTAAATTTGGTAATTGCAAAATAGGTTCATGAGAAAGTGCATGTTTGAGTTTATCAAATGATTGTTGTTGTGCTAATCCCCATGCAAATTTTAACTTTTTCTTCAATAATAATGTGAGTGGGAGTGCTAAATAAGAAAAACCTTTTACAAATTTTCTATAAAAACTAGCTAATGCTAGAAAAGAGCAGACATCATTCATGGATTGAGGTATATACCATCTTTCAATTAATTTAATTTTCTTTGGATCTACATGAACACCTTGACGAGAAACAAAATGTCCTAAATACTCTAATTCTTTTCGGAAAAAGTAACTCTTTTGAGGATTGGCATAAAGTTTTTTTTGCATAACAAATTAAAAACAATTGCTAAATGCTTTTCATGGTCATCATCATTCTCACTATAGACAAGTATATCATCAAAGAAAACAACAACAAAAGCTTGGTACTCAAGAAAAATGTTATTCATCGTACGTGCAAATGTAGTAGGTGCATCGGTGAGTCCAAAAAGCATTACCATGAATTCAAAATGACCAGTCTGAGTTCTAAAGGAAATCTTATAAATTTCATTTTGTGTCTTTGTATCTGATGATACCCACATAAGAGATCAATTTTGCTAAAAACACGTTGTCGGAAAGATTTGCATCTTCCAGTTGATGTCCAGAAAAATTAAAATATTTTATTAGTGAATTCTAAACCTTGTTTATAGCACTGTTGTTCAGCTGATTTACTAGGAATTAATCATTTTGAAGGTGTTTACAGGTACAATTGATGAAGAAGAAAATATGTTCATATTAAGGTTTACCCTAATTACACATTTAATGAGTTTATATATTCATACAAGCAAGAAACATGGACAAACATTGAAGAATTAAAGAGCAGTTGAAGTGAAGAGATCCGTGAAGTGACAGATTGAAGCCATTCCATTTAACTTATATTTTCATTTATCCATTTACCCATTTTCTTAGATATTTATCCTATAATTTAAACCTTACGTTTGTATTAGAAGAATTGATTCAATTCATTAGCTTTACCAACCCATTTGTTCAAGCAGATTTAGCATTATTATCACATGCCATTGATTTCTTTGATGTCTTCTGAGCTATCCAATGAGTCTGAATATAGTAGTTTCGAAAACATTGAAACTAGAACTGAGTCTATAGAAGTAGTAACAGAAGAAGTTATTAAAAATCATATTACTTCAAAATCTTTAGTTTCCATATCCTATGACCATTGTTTAACTAAGTTCTTAACTTTATTTTCCATTGCATCTCCTGAACCACATAGTAGTGAAAACTTATTTCCGCCACCTCTAGTTAGACATACTAATCCGAAGCCAATTGAAACCGAAGTAGAGGAGGTAATTAAAAATCAGATAACTAAAGAATCATTGATTTTACCATCCTATCAGGAAGCTATTGCTAGATATAGAGCAGCGCGTCCTTATGGTCCTTAGGTGAAAAAAATATAAAAGTATTTCTTATAAGTTGAATTTAGTTTCCATTTAAATAGGTATTTTAAATTGTTTAGCATTAAAACCCTTGTTTTTGATAAGCCTGAGTCTGCTACAGACACCTTGCATGTGCCGATCGATTTTGGCGGATGACTTGATCCACCATCCGAGCATCACCACGACTCGACATTGGTGAACCCGACGTGAACCATCGGCTTGCGACTCAGACAGATATTTTCAGTTTGCATTGCATATACATTCGTACGATTCTACAATTGGTGCAGCTACATCTTCATCCCTAGAGCTATGGCTATCTTGTGAAAACTTGCAATCTTCTCGGTGTTGAGGGCTGGTCTGTTGATCTGAGCACCTCCACGAAGATTGGCAAGTAGGAGATCCTCCTCTCGTCATCCCTTTCATCAACAATTGAAGAAGAAAATGTTTGCACCCATTTTAGCAAAAGATGTATTTAGGCTTTGATTAAAATCAATAAATGTATTTAATTTCACAAAGCACTATTTTGAGCCTCTTCTTCGAGCCGTTGGTATAATTTCTTTACTCTTAAATTCTTGGGTTAATAGTGCAAAATTTTGTTTAAAGGCAAATTATTGGTCTAGGTTAAAAGTCAAATTTGGTTAAGCATTAATCATAGGTCTAATTGCAACATATTGACATATTTAAAAACTTATCAAACTGGACTCTAACGGAATTTTAGAATTAGTAGCAGAGTAGAAGGAAAGAGTAAAGAAAGAAGTTCAAGATATTGTTAGGATTGTTCAAGCTGATCAGATCAAACTACAAAAATGGATGAACTATTTCAAAATATGATGCATGAGACACAGGGTCAGAAAGTAGTTGAAACGTTATTAAAAGATAAAGGGAAGTTCACTGGTATGAATGTTACAAATTATTAAGACACATTTGAGGAATTAGCCAAGTTACATGGCTTGCCTCATACGAAATGGAAATCCTATTTGGGTAGACTTGCCATAGGCACGGTTAAGGCTATTATGGAATTACATGACAATAAGGAATGGGATGAGTTTCGAAAGGAGTTACATAAGGAATTTTACTTAGAGGACTATAGTCAACACAGAAGAGAGGGATTTATGAAATGGATTAGTTCTCATAAGCCTCACATTTCTTTTAACTCAACTCCATAGCGAATTTATGAAAAGATTCTCTCAATTATCTGAATAGGATAGGGTGCCGTTACCCTAGATATAGTTTTATATTTTCTTAAAATCTTGACTCTAGATATAAGGGTAGAGGTTGAGCGCAGACTTGAAGAACCGGGAAAAGAATATGGAATTACAGATGATTGGGGTGTAGTGAAAATAGTGGTTGAGGTGGTTGCTCACATGAAGCAACGCAAAACACTCCTTTATGATTCAATGTCTCAACCATCTTCCAATTTTCCTCCTATTCATGCAACTAGGGATACACATATAGATTCAAAAGTTGAGCCCACAACTTCTGCATCTAAAGTTCCCATCGAGTTACAATTTGTAATTTTTTTTAACAAGTTGGACAATATGATGTATATGCACGAGAATATGTCTAAAGAGGTATTGTCTTTGCAGAATGTGGTGTATGTGTTAAACTTACAAGATAAACCTGCAATGCAAGCTCATCCGACTATATATCCTCAACCTATAAGTGCTCCTAATCCACCATTCGTACCTCCTAATCCTCCATTAGTGTTGAAGAATCACTCACGAATTTGACATACAGATAGACATAAAGATAAAGAAAGATAAAGAGAAGCAGAATCAAAGTATTCAGAAAATCAAAGCCTTAGTGAAGGAACAAATTCACGATTGTAATGTACAGTGTAGAAACTTCCAGAATTAGAGTTTGTTACACCAGATCAAAACTGTATATAAAGAGAGAGATGAGAATAGTATGCGAGTGTGTGAGTAGAGTGCGTCGTATGAATAGAGTGCATATAGAAATCAAGAATAGGTCTAGAAGACGCCAGAGATTGCGTATGTAAAGATGAATAATAGAAACCTGAAATGTCAGGTATTCATCTGAGAGAGATGGTAAGAAGAAACTACTCCGTATAGGAGAGTTTCTATAGCTTGAGCAAGAAGAGGCCAAGCTAGTTTTGTACACATCTTCTCGAATAGAAAACACATGTTCATGTGGAAGTTTGCGCGCATTCTTCGTATATGAAGAAATCTGAGTATTTTCATGTTACGGTATAAAGTTAGTTAACAGTTACAGTTCTTTTAGTAAACGTATTTTTCGATCAGTTACAGTTCTTTCAGTAAATGTGTTTTCCGGTAGAACAAGGAAGTAAATCTCGCAAAATAATGAAAAGTTTTGTATGAGAGATAGCTTAACTTATAGCTAGACTTCTCTACTATCAGTTCATCAAAGATTTCGGTGAAATGGATATGTACACACAGTACAAAGAAAGAGGCACTCAGAACTGGTGAAGTTTTTCCTTAAACTTCAGAAAGAGTTCATTCAGTGAAGGAAGTTCACGCATCACTTCCTTACTTCTTTTATATTCACTTGAAGTAATTACAAATAGAATTGCGGTTGATTCCAGTAAGATTCTGGTATAATTACGATGACAGTTCGGTGATAGTTTGGTAAAGTTCCAGTGGAATTTTGAGTAAATTCAAAACACTGTCTTATATGTTTGAGTGACAGTAACTTTGCTAAGCTACTGTTGATTATGGAGGTGTTCTAATATCACTCAAGCTTAGCCAACTTCAATGGCGTGGCGAATTCTGCAGGCTTGATAAGGTTCGAGCCTTTACCGTGTCATCAACAAGTGGTATCAGAGCAGAAAGATTCTCTAAGAGCAAACGGAAGTAAAGACACAAGAGAATTCGAAGAACTTTCATAAAGAAAGGTGAATGCTGAGGAGAACAACAGCAAACAGTATCAAGAAGTATTCCGAAGTCATTTTCAAGGTAAAGGTTTACAAAAGGTAAAATTCTTTAACGATACACTCAAGAAGAAACAGAAAACAAGAAGATTATGGTAGATCATGTTTCAATTGACAAATTGGACAGAGATAATTATCCCGCATGGGTAATGCGCATAGAAGCCTTACTTATGAGTAAGGACTTAATGATGTATGTGACCGGAGAAGAAAAGAAGCCGACCTTTGAAGACAGTAGACAACCAAAGGAAGAAGAATTAAAAGCCTTGAAGCTGTGGCAGAAGAAAGATGCAATGGCAAGAGCTTACATTTATAATACCGTTACAGATCATCTACTACCACACATTAGAGGTCTGGAGAAAGCGGAGGACATATGGAGTGCGTTGGAAGATCATTTCCAAAATACTACGAAAGCTAGGAAGGCTAGCTTATGGTCCGAATTCACAACGTTCAAAAAGAAGTCGAATCAAAGCATTGGTGACTACGTTACTAAGATAAAGGATCTAGCAGATAGTCTTGGATCCATAAATGAAGATATCGAAGATTATAGATTGATAGCGCAAGTGCTCACAGGTTTGAGAGGAGATGAAAGGTGGAAACCTTTCGTACTCTCAACTGAAATTTCTTTAAATCATTTTGTACCAGATCTAAACCAGTTGCTTGGTTTGATGCTCACATATGAGCAAGACCTGAAAGGAGATGGAGATAAAGGACAAAGTTCTGCAATGTATATGAAGAACAAGAAGAAAGGAGATAAAGGTAAGTCAAAAGATGAAGAAGAGTTGAGTTCTCAGGCTTATTATGCAAGAGGTAAAGGCACTGGCAGAGGAAGAGCAAGAGGTTTTGGAAGAGGAATAGGTAGTCAAAATATCAACAAGAAGGCTTGCTAGATTTGTGGATTAAGTAATCATCTGGCTCATGATTGCTGGCATAATTCCCAAGGATCAAGTCAGAATCAGAATAACAATAGCAGACGCAAAAGCAGAAGATATCAAAGAGGTAGACAGAATCAAAGAGGAGTCTATGGTAGAGGTGGAGCAAGAAGTTGGGGACAGAATCAATCCTACAACACCACCTACAACAACTACGCAAATGACACACAGAATGAAAGTCATACATCATTAATGATGAACTCAATCGGCACATCAGATAACGAAGATCTAAAGGTATTTTACATTGATTCTGGATGTTCTAATCATTTCTCAGGAAATATAGAACTGATGTTAGAATTGGAAAAAGGTAGTTCAAGTCATACTGTTCAAACAGGTGACAATACGAGACATAGTGTACATTCAATTGGAAAAGTGAAATGCAAGAGTGGAGCAGATTTGCTAACCAATGTTTTGTATGTTCCGACAATACCTAAGAATTTGATTAGTGTGGGATAGATAGTTGAGAAAGGTTTTTAGGTCAGATTTACAAATGGAGTATTTGTAGAAGATCCCGAGAATGGATATAATTAGATCGTCTCTGGTAAGAAAGAAGATAGACTCTTTACTTTAAGAGTACAAGGGAACATTGGTCAAGCGTTTCTCACACATGGTGAAAAGGTGATTACAAAACTTGATCTCTGGCATAAGAGATTAGGTCATTTTAATGAAAAAGGAATTAAAGCTATGATTTCAAATCAGTGAGTACTAGGATTACCGAATGTACAGAACCAACATATGTATCATAAGTGCAAAGCATGTCTGATGGGAAAAGCCCACAGGTTACCTTTCCAGAAGAAAGGATTCAAACATGATGGAGTACTTGAACTCATTCATACATATGTATGGGGTCCAATAAAAGAAGGATCAATCAGTGGCTCAAGGTATTATGTTTTATTCATTGATGATGCTACAAGATGGATAACGTTATATGTTTTGAAGGAAAGATCAGAAGTATTTGAAACATTCAAGCATTTTCATGCATATGCTGAAAGACTCATAGGTCGAAAGCTTAAGAGACTCAGGTCTGATGGAGGGGGAGAATACTTCTCCCAAGAGTTCAATGATTATCTTTGGAATGCAAGTATTAAGAGAGAAATAACCTGCAGGTATACACCACAACAAAATGGTGTAGCAGAAAGAAGAAACTGAACTCTAATTGAGTTTGCACGAGCTATGCTCAAAGAAAAAGATTGTCCAAATTATCTTTGGGCTGAAGCTGTAAATACAACTACATACTTGGTAAACAAATTACCGTGTACAGCTTTAGATGGAATGACCCCTTATGAAGCTTAGTGGGGAAAGAAACCAACACTTGATCATTGCAAAGTGTTTGGATCAGTAGCTTATGCTTATGTACCATCACAACTCAGACATAAGCTTGAACCAAAAGCAGAGAAATATGTGTTCGTCGGATATGATGAAAAGCAGATGGGTTACAGGTTATGGAGTCCTCTAACAAAACAGTTTACTGTTTCCAGAGATGTTACATTTGATGAACAGAAAAGTTGGTATGCAGATCAAAGTCATACAACTAAAGAATTTGAAGAAGAGGTAAGAAGAAAAGAGAAAGGGAAATCAATTGTGCAGGTGAATAGAGATGAAGATTATATGCAAGCAAGTACGTCCAGAAATGGATTAACAAGAAGGACTGAAGAAATTCCTATATTTGATGAAGAAGTTTATTCAGACACTTATGAAGAATGTGAACCAAGAAGGTCAAGCAGGACTAGAAGACAACCAGAAAGGTATTCTCATGATACTTCGTACATAACTCAGAAAAATTATGCATATATGGTCAAAGATGATGAAGAACCTCAAAACTATGATGAAGCTAAAGGTAAGAAGCAATGGGATGAAGCAATGGAAGAAGAGTTCAGCGCACTAGAGGAGAACAAGACACGGGAACTTGTTACTAAACCAAATGGTAAGAAAGTAATTGGAAATAAATGGGTTTTCAAAGTCAAGAAGCTTGCAGATGGAAGGATAGCCAAATACAAAGCTAGACTCATTGTCAAGGGCTATGCTCAGACGCATGGCATAGATTATGATGAGACGTTTAGTCTGGTGGCAAAGATGTCAACCATAAGGACAGTGATTGCTATAGCAACATCAAAAGGATGGAAGCTAAGTCAGCTAGATATAAAGAATGCATTTCTGAATGGATATATATCAGATGAAGTCTACATGGAACAACCTGAAGGGTTTGTAAATTCCAGATACCCAAATTTTGTTTGCAGATTAAGAAAAGCACTTTATGGATTGAAGCAAGCTCCAAGAGCTTGGAATTACAGACTTGTGAAATATCTCAATGAACTTGGATACCAAAGTTCGAAGGCAGATGCAAGTTTACTCATCAAGAGAACAGAAGAAGGTATGATCTACATTTGTATTTATGTAGATGACATTATAATCACAGGGACATCAGATGAAGGAATTAAAGAAGTAAAGAGATTGCTTGAAAAGGAGTTTAAGATCAGTGATCTAGGAAAGTTATCATACTTTCTTGGAATGGAAATCACATACACAGATCATGGTGTATATGTTTCGCAAGAAAGGTATCTCCTAAACTTACTGAGGAAGTTTAATATAGAGAATTGCAGGGAAGCTTCAACACCGCTTGAAGTAAATCATAAACTCAGTAAATATGATGGAGCAGAGTTTGAAGATATGAGGAAGTATCAGTCGTTAGTAGGAAGCTTAATTTATGCTACACTAACAAGACCCGATCTTAGTTATGCAGTGGGAGTTCTCTCACAGTTCATGCATTGTCCGAAGGATCAACACTGGGTTGCAGGACAAAGAGTTCTTAGATACATCAAAAGAACTATAAAGGAAGGATTATATTATCCTTTTATGTCAGATATAAAGTTGAGAGCATTCAGTGACTCAGACTGGGCAGGAAGTCAAGATGACAGAAGATCAACACATGGGTACATGATATACCTAGGAGATAAGCTAGTGAGCTGGTGTTCGAAGAAACAACACACAGTGGCTTTATCGTCAACAGAAGCCGAATATAAAGGACTTGTAGAAGTAGCTAAAGAAGTGATATGGATGCAAACCTTGTTCAAAAGCATGGGTATTGATCAATGTATACCTATCATACATGGAGATAATATGAGCTCTTGTATCTTGCAGGAAATCTAGTATTTCATGCAAGAACAAAGCACATAGAGATTCAATATCATTTCCTGAGGGAAAAGGTGATGGAAAAGGAGCTAGAAATAGTATACACTTCGACAAAAGATCAGATTGCAGATATTTTGACAAAGAGTTTGGATGGAACAAAGACAAGCAGATTCAAAGAAATGGCAGGTATAAAAGAAAGGAAAATATATGAAAGACAAGAAGATGCAAATTAGTGATTCAGGGGGAGCTGTTGAAGAATCACTCACAAATTTGACATACAGATAGACATAAAGATAAAGAAAGATAAAGAGAAGCAGAATCAAAGTATTCAGAAAATCAAAGCCTTAGTGAAGGGACAAATTCACGACTGTAATGTACAACGTAGAAACTTCCAGAATTAGAGTTTGTTTCACCGGATCAAAACTGTATATAAAGAGAGAGACGAGAACAGTATGCGAGTGTGTGAGTAGAGCACGTCAGTGCATATAGAAATCAAGAATAGGTCTAGAAGACGCCAGAGATTGCGTATGTAAAGATGAATAACAGAAACCTGAAATGTGAGGTATTCATCTGAGGGAGATGGTAAGAAGAAACTACTCAGTATAGGAGAGTTTCTATAGCTTGAGCAAGAAGAGGCCAAGCTAGTTTTGTACACATCTTCTCTAATAGAAAACACATGTTCATGTGGAAGTTTGCGCGCATTCTTCGTATATGAAGAAATCTGAGTATTTTCATGTTACGGTATAAAGTTAGTTAACAGTTACAGTTCTTTCAGTAAATGTATTTTTTGGTCAGTTACAGTTCTTTCAGTAAACGTGTTTTCCGGTAGAACAATGAAGTAAATCTCGCAGAATAATGAAAAGTTTTGTATGAGAGATAGCTTAACTTATAGCTAGACTTCTCTACTATCAGTTCATGAAAGATTTTGGTGAAATGGATATGTACACACAGTACAAAGTCTGACCGAAAAGAGGCACTCAGAACTGGTGAAGTTTTTCCTTAAACTTCAGAAAGAGTTCATTCAGTGAAGGAAGTTCACGCATCACTTCCTTACTTCGTGTATATTCACTTGAATTAATTACAAATAGAATTGTGGCTGATTCCGGTAAGATTCCGATATAATTACGATGACAGTCCGGTGACAGTTCGGTGAAGTTCCAGTGGAATTTTCAGTAAATTCAAAACACTGTCTTATATGTTTGAGTGACAGTAACTTTGCTAAGCTATTGTTGATTATGGAGGTGTTCTAATATCACTCTAGCTTATCCAACTTCAATGGCACGATGAATTCCGCAGGCTTGATAAGGTTCGAGCCTTTACCGTGTCATCAACAATTAGTACCTCCTAATCCTCCTTTAATACCTCCTGATCCTCCAATTGTACCCCAACAAATTCCTCAAGCATTCAACCAAAGGAATTTCAATGAAAGGAGAAATTCCAATGTGAGGAGATGTATTTGGTGTGATGCCACAGATCATCTTACCTATACATGCGAAGCTTTAAAAGATGTGAAAGAAAAAAGACTTGTAATTGATATTGACAAGCGATTGTGTGACTATAGAACACATTTATCCTTAGCCGCAAATTGGGGAAAAGGAGGGATGCAGAAGCTGTATAAAAACCTTTCTGAGTCTAGGAAGACATCTTCTGTTGTTAAACTAGAATACATAGATAGTGACTCTGATTTTGAGCAAACAAGAGAAACGAGGAACTACTCAATTGAAGCTTTAATAAAGGCTAGAGATGACATTATGAAAAAAACTGCATGGAACTCTCCTGTCGATCAATTCTCGATATATTTGCATATTGAAAATGTTGAAGAGAAGAGAAAGAGGGATGATGAGCAAGATACAAATGAATCAGGTAGACGAATGACTAGAAGTAAGATGAGAGATGAGCCTAAGCCTAAGAAAGTTCAGTTTGAACAAGGCGAAAGTTCTAAAACAAATGAGCAGCGAAGAAAAGAAATTAGGGAGGGTAAACAACCTGTGATTAATGACCCAATTCAAACATCAGATAAAGTAGAGGAAATTCCTTGAACTGAAACAAAAGCTGAAGAGAAACCAGAGAAGAAACCGAAACGAGTTCCAAAAGCTATTCTTATTTCAGAACTAGAACAAAAATTTGGTTCAAAGGAAATATTGTATGACATTTTATTAAATAGTGCAGTAACAATGACATTAGAACAAATCTTTTCACTAGCAAAAATTGAATTTAAAGAAAATTTTATTAAACTAATTAAAAGAAAAAGATTCCCTCTTTCTCAAGAGGTAGATATGTAGGATGTTGCCAATGTAACTCAGTTAATGCATGAATCTCTTTCTTCTGACTTAGAGGATGAAGAGAAAAATACTTGTAATGTTAACAAAAATTTCTTAGGGCCGATTGTACCAGACGATGAAACCAAAAACTCAAAGAGCGATTTTAGAAAAAGTTTTTGGGCGAGAGGCACACCTGAGATAAAAATTAACTTAGGAGATCAGAAGAGATCATTTTCTGCTTTAGCCCTAATTGATTCTGAGTCAGAAATCACTGTGATTTCGAAAGAATTATATGATAAGTTTAAATGGCCTATTGATAAGAATCACGGCTGGATAATGAGAACTACGGATAATGGTTGTGGATCACTTCTAGGAGCATGTTCCAACATACCTCTAATGATAGGTGGAATCTCGGAGACATTCCACTTTTTCTTTCAGGACAATTGTTCCTATGAAATTATCTTAGGTCAACCATTTATATGCAAAGCTAGAATGGAGACTAAAGTAATGGATGATGGCTCAACATACACAAGAATTAGATCTAAAGATGATCTACAATCACTCCAAGTTATGTTAGTCAGCCCTAACCATATACAAAATAGGGAGCAAATTAGAAAGACACCCATCCATTCTCATGAAAAGATACGCGAAGATCATATGCCTCTTCGTGAGTTCGAAACTTATTATGATCAAATATTTGCCTAGATGCCACTGTTGAGCGAGACAATGGTGGTTCTTGGATTGATGTCTCGCACCCATCTATAAATACTTTAGATAGTTTTGCTTTATATTTGCCTTCATTGTATTTGCAGTTCAGTCATTATAAACAAATTCCTAAAAAAATTATAAAACATTATGAAAAATTTTATAAAGATAAAGGACTCATTTCTTCTGATGAACACATTGAAAACGTAATTGAAACTTTATCTTCAAACTCATTGTTTGAAGAACTTCTAAATATTTTGCCTGAAAAAGAAACTTTTAGATTTTGTACTTTTAAATTCTATTGAAGAATATGATCTTATTATTAAATTTGTTATGAGTGAAGAAAGAAAGGAAGCGAAAGTAAATACAAGATATAAAACTATTGATGAAAAAATTAAGCCGATTGCCGAGCCTTTACGAGAGAGAGTGAAGAGAAGTTTAGACAAGTTTCAAAAGATCCTTATTTAAGAGAGCGCACAAATATAGGTCACACCTTCACAGAAAAAACTTTAAAATTAATCAAGCTCAGAAATGCTTGAGCCATCATCTGCACCCTAATCAAATAGGTGGTTTAGTGTTCCAAAGGAAAATGGCAAGTTACGATTCATACAAGATTTACAACTTGTAAATAAGGTTACTGTTAGGAATGTAGGTACTGGCCCCATTGTAGGAGAATTCGTTGAAGCATTCGTTGGTCATGCCATTTACTCAATGGGAGACTTATATTCTACCTATGATCAATTTCAGCTTGCTATTGAAAGTAGAGACATTACGACCATGAAAACTACTTTAGGCTTAGTCAGCATGTGCACTTTGCCGCAAGGAGCTACTAATTCAGTAGCACATATGATGAACGCCATGAATTGTGTATTACATGACTTCATTCCTAATATAGCCATGCCGTTTATAGATGATATTCCTATTAAAGGATGTGTTGAGAATGCGAAAGATGAAACTTTAGATTCCTCTAGCTGTAGGAAATTTGTTGTAGACCATATCTTTGACTGTGAAAGGATTTTTCCAGAGATTTGAAGAGGTTGGTCTCACTTTCTCCATTGAGAAATCTTTTTTTGGTGTTAATGAGGTACTTATAGTTGGCCATTTATGTGGACATTATGGTCAGAGGCCATATCCACCTAAGGTTGATGCCATAAACAAAATTTCTGAGACATGTAGCAATATTAGTGAGGTAAGACCATTTCTTGGTGCTTGTGTGTTTTATTCCATTTGGATTCCACACTATGCACATGTTGCTAACTGTCTTTATGCATTGCTAAAGAAGAATCGAAAGTTTCTTTGGACTGAAGAACACTCAAAAGCCATGAAAAAGTTAAAGAAATTACTTCTTGAAGCTCCTGTTTTAAAACGTGTAGATTATTCTCATCAAAAGCCTATTATTTTGACTGTTGATACAAGTCCCATAGGCATAGGATGGGTTATTGGTCAGAACGACGAAGAGGAAAAAAGGTATGCTGTAAGATTTGGAGCTAAGATTCTACACGATACGCAAAGAAACTATTCGGAAATTAAACGAGAACTTTGGGGTTTAGTCATTGCATTAAAGTCTGATAAGGAATATTTTATAGGAGCAAACGTAATTGTTGAGACAGATTGCTTACCTCTGATCGGGATGATTACAAATTGTTCATCACCCGACATTGGCATGCTTAGATGGATTTCATACATCAAGTTTATAAATCCTGTTTTGATACATATTGCAGGTAAATCTAATTCCGTTGCTGATATGCTTTCTCGAGCTAGATTTGATGATGAGGAAGAAACATAATTAGATATAAATGCAATTAATTATGATTCTAAAGCATACGTATATGAATAGTTTAATATTGAAGAATACGAAGGAGAGTGGCAGGATATTGGGAAGTATCTTAATAGTTTGATTAGATCACCTACATGGTCTTCAAATAGATTTAGGAATATTAGGAAAAGAGCTTTTAACTTTTTTCTAAAAGATGGTATGATTTGGAGACATGCAAGGAGGAAAATTAGATTGCCACAAAGAGTACTAGGTACTAAAAATCTTCAGATGCAAGTCATGAAGAGCATGCATGATACTTTATGGGCTAGACATAAGGGATTCGTAGCTACTTATGAGAAGATTAGAGAGGGTTATTGGTCGCCAAGTATCTATGTTACTGTAAAAAAATATGTAAATTCTTGTGACGTATGTCAAATTCATTCATCAGTTAAGCATAGGGATCCGTTGCATCCTACCTATCCACCATGTATCCATTATAAGTGGGTAGTTTACTTAGTGACCATGCCCAAAGGTATAGATAAGATGAGATATATAGTTCTTGCACGAGAAGATCTTACTAACCATGTTGAAGGTCGAGCCCTAAGATCTAAGGCAACTTTTAATGTATGTAAATTTCTTCTTGAAGATGTCATTTCACGATTTGGTTATGTAGAAAAGGTAGTGGCTAATAGGGGAGAATTAGATGTGCAAGAGGCTAGAGATTTCTTTGCTAGGCATGGAATTCGTTTAGCCCTTACCACTGCTTATAACCCTGAAGCTAACAGGAAGATAGAAAGAGGGAATTCTCCTATTATTAAAGCAATTTCAAAAGCTTGCAATGGAGAACTTAAGAATTGGCCGAGATTTCTGCCATTTGCATTGTGGGCTGATAGAATGACCTGCACTAGAACGACAGGGTATATGCCGGCAGAGTTGATGTACTGCCAAAAACCAATTTTTCCTATGCAGACTCAAATCCTTACTTGGGCTACTCTTCCATGGGAAGATAATCTGTCTACTGAAGATTTATCAACTCTAAGAATTCAGCAACTAGAGCAAGGGAATGAAAGATTAGAAGAAGCAATAGTTAAATTAAAAGATTCTCGACTTAAGAACAAGAAATATTTTGATAAATCACATAGGTTAAGACCGAAGCCAATACAAATTAATGATTGGGTTTTAATTTATGATAGCACGTTTGATTCTCAATATGATACTCGTAGGAAATTAAAAAGGTGTTGTATTGGACCTTATGTGGTGATCAAAGTTTATGATAATGGAACATATGCGTTACGTGAATTAGATGGTACACCTCTTAAGAACTTAATTGCACGAAAAAGGATAAAATTATTCAAGCAAAGAGATAATGAAACTTATGAAGTAATGTATGATGAAGAGAATGACTAATTTATGTATGGATGAATTTCTTTAATGTGGTTTTCTTTTGCAGGAAAGAAGAAGAATATTTGGATATGAAACTAAGTAATTCTGTATGTCTAGCTGTTGATGTTTTATTTTTTTTTAGCAGGTCTTTGAAGAATCAAATTATAGGTTTAATGATGAATTTAAAATGAAGATGAAGCAGGTTGAAGATGAAGTTGATTTCACGTCATATTTTTCTATGTCTTAAAATTTTGATTTATGTATTTTATTTGCATTCATATAAAATTAAATTATAAAATCTGGGATGATGTATATTATTTTATAAGGGAATCTATTTAACCATATTAGGAAAATAGGCATGATTTATATTTCTAAATTAATAGATTGAGTGGGATTTTTTGTGGATGGAAGGATTTGTAGATCATTTCAAATAATGAAAGTAGTTGTATATGTGTAGAAGCCTATTGATGGATGATCCTTGTCTATGAAAACCTAGGTCTTTCTTGTACATGCATGTAGATCCTTAGCTCAGATTAAGGGGTTAAGCCTTTTCCCTTCAAAACAGAAAAAAGTTGTGAATGTAAAAAAAGAAAGAGAGAGATAAAAAAGAAAAAGAATATTGATATGGAAGTTATACCTTCTTTCACCCCAAAAAGGTATTTACACTTATTATCAACATGAAGATTTACATCATATTTGTAAGAAGCCAAAGATGAAGAAAGCTAGTTGTGGAAAACACCTCTAGTGAACAGAATTGGGCAAACAAGGTAGATGTCTGTACGAGTAGATTTAGTAGATTTCTTTGGCATGTTTGATTGCTCATATGTGAATGCATGTATATGATGAAACCTGCATTTGAGTGAATGAAAATGAATTCTATTTCATACTAATCTTTGCAAAGTTTATAAATGGATGAAATGTAGATTAATGTTTTGTCGACTGAACTGGTTGATAGTTTAGCTTTATAATTTAATATGTTTTCATTACCAGATTGAATTTAAATAAACTTCATGTGCATGTTGAATGAAAGATTGAAAAAATTGATAAGTTAAAATATGTTTATAAAAGAATTGATGTTGTTCTATGGTTTAATTTCAGGATGATCGTCGAAAATGTTGCTTCCCTTAATCTGCAAGTTGGCCCATCGGGACGATGTGCAGGTTTGGTGGCGGTGGATGTCAGAAAGATTTGCATCTTCCAGTTGATGTCCAGAAAAAGTAAAATATTTTATTGGTGAATTCTAAACCTTGTTTATAGCATTGTTGTTCAACTGATTTGCTGGGAATTAATCATTTTGAAAGTGTTTACAGGTACAATTGATGAAGAAGAAAATGTGTTCATATTAGGGTTTATCCTAATTACACATTTAATGAGTTTATATATTCATACAAGCAAGAAACATGGACAAACATTGAAGAATTAAAGAGCAGTTGAAGTGAAGAGATTCGTGAAGTGACAGATTGAAGCCATTCCATTTACCTTATATTTTCATTTATCCATTTACCCATTTTCTTAGATATTTATCCTATCATTTAAACCTTACATTTGTATTAGAAGAATTGATTCAATTCATTAGCTTTACCAACCCATTTGTTTAAGCAGATTTAGCATTAATATCATATGTCATTGATTTCTTTGATGTCTTCTGAGCTATCCAATGAGTCTCAATATAGTAGTTTTGAAAACATTGAAACTAGAACTGAGTCTATAAAAGTAGTAACAGAAGAAGTTATTAAAAATCATATCACTTCAGAACCTTTAGTTTCCATATCCTATGACCATTGTTTAACTAAGTTCTTAACTTTATTTTCCATTCCATCTCCTGAACCACATAGTAGTGAAAACTTATTTCCGCCACCTCTAGTTAGACATACTCATCTGAAGCCAATTGAAACCAAAGTAGAGGAGGTAATTAAAAATCAGATAACCAAAGAATCATTGATTTTACCATCCTATCAGGAAGCTATTGCCAGATACAGAGTAGCGCGTCCTTATGGTCCTTAGGTGCAAAAAATATAAAAGTATTTCTTATAAGTTGACTTTAGTTTCCATTTAAATAGGTATTTTTAAATTGCTTAGCATTAAAACCCTTGTTTTTCATAAGCCTGAGTCCGCTACAGACACCCTGCATGTGCCGATCGATTTTGGCGGATGACTTGATCCACCATCCGAGCATCTCCATGACCCAACAACGTGCTCCACAAAGTTTGTCTAGCAAATCATGTATCCTAGGAATAGGATATCTATTTTTAATTGTGATCTTATTGAGCCCTCCATAGTCAATGCACATCTTATAAGTCTTGTTCTTCTTTTCTATTAAAGAACAGGTGCTCAAAAGGGAGAAGAACTAGGCCTTATAAGTGCTTTGTGAAGTGAATCCTTAACTTAATTAGCTATTTCTTGTTGATGCAAAGGTCCTATAAGGTGCTGTATGTGGAGGAGAACTACTAGGAATTAAGTCTATATTTTGGTCAAGAGATCCCCTAGAAGGTTGTAGCTTAGAAGGAAAATCAAGCATAAAACAATCCTTATAGGAAGCCATAAATGATTTATGTGCATCAAGAAGTGTATGTGTGTATCAACTATATTATTGGCAAAAAAATACATGAATTGTAACCTTTTCTAAATGCACGTTTTACTTGAGTATGACTAATTAATGGAAATGGTTGGAAGTCATGCATTGTAGACAAAGAAATATCTTGATGGTTAAACTTAAAACTCAATGCATGGGTTATAATGATGACGAACAAGCATGCCAAGTATAACATCATAGGACCACAAAGGAGCAATTAAGAATGTGGATTCATCTACATATGAACCTACACAAATCTGAACATTATGCACTTCACTTGCAGCATTATATCTATTTCCTTGCAATGCAGCCTTAACTTTATACATAGAAGGAAGTAGATCTAATTGAAGATCTTGCACTAGTGTATAAGAAATAAAGTCATGTGAACTCCCATCATCATGTAAAATATTAACAACTTTAGCATTAAGAGTACCTTGCATGCAAAGTAAAGAGTGGATAGAAATTGTGTTACCCAAGGTACTTAACTCCTTTTCTAGTGCTTCTTTAGTCCAATCAGATTGAATATCTTCAGAAACCACCTCCATGTTGTGTACTTGATCTCCAATAGGCTTTATGTCTCTAGTTCAGAACCTACATTTAGCTTTAGTATAACCAAACTTACCACAATGTCGACAAGTGATACGGGGCCTCGTTTGTTGAGCATTCATCGTTATAGTTTGAAGGGTGGGAGGTTTTGTAGGTTGTAAAGTGGGTGTCTTCGATACTAGTGAGAAATCGGATTGAGGAGGGTGCTCAAAAGTACGTGGGCATTGAAAAGTAGGTGGGTACTGAAAAGTAGCAGAAGAAAGACTAGTGAATGGATGTTTGAAAGGAAAATTGAGCTTGATTGGTGGTTATCATTGACATTTTTGTTGTAAGTGAATGAACTTGGTGATGAATTGAAACTCTTTCTCATCATCATGTGAAAAAGAAATAGCTTCATAGAGGGTCATGTGATGTAGTGTGTTCAGCTTAGCTTGTATTCCGATCTCCAAACCATCTTCATACTTTCGTTGCGAAGTATCTTCAGGAATCGTTTCAAGTGAACAAATAAGTAATAGCTGTTGCCAAAAAATTTTAGTATAAGTAGACACAATATCTCCATCTTTCCATCCAAAAGTTGTCCATGATCGATAATAATAATAATAATAAATAAATAAATAAATAAATAAATAAAGAAATAAATAAATAAATAAATGAGAGTGCTTTGATAAATAAACAAATAAATAAAAGAGATTGTTTAAATAAATAAATAAATAAATAAGGTGAAGCGAGTGTTAAGAGTTATGTTAAATATTTATTAAAATGAATCGAGTATCAAAAAGAGAAAATAGGCTAGTGGATAAGGCTTATCTGTTGGAAGTATGAGGTTGTGAGTTGAATTGCCCTACATGCTAAATAAGGAACTATGTAGGCTAACTAAAGAAATAACTAAGCTAACTAGGGAAATAACTAAGCACTTATTACCACTCATAAGTTAAAATTGGTTTGCACGTAGCCAATGGAACCAAAGGGAACGAAAGTGAATCAAGAGAACAATGAGTGCAAGAGAAGCCAGAATGAATTTGATAATTGAACCGAACTCGAACACTGAACAGTGCACAATGAGCACAGGGGGTACATGGAGTACAATGAGCCTAGTGAGCACAGGGGGTATAGTGGGTACACTAAGTACAATGAGCACAATGAACATAGGGGGTACAGTGTGACAGTGAGCACATGGGTTGCAATGTGACAGTGAGCAGAGTACACAGTACCAAATTCGAAAAAGTTTGAAAAAACTAATCGAATAACCAAAACAAACGAACTTGATAAACGAAGACCTAGACTCGATGGTTGAGATAGTTGCTGATTAACCAGCGGCCACCACAAATCCTGATGGGATGACGATATGTACACCTCCGCACATATGCCTTGGCTTTGATACCACTGTTGACCTTCATATCCCATAGACACACGTACACACATGATAGTACAGAAATGAAATCACACAAAAGTACTCAGAGAATAGAAAGAGACAAGAGACTTGACACCAGATTGGGTGAAATCCCCCTCCCCCCCCCACATACTTTGATGGACGAGTCAATCAAAGTATATGTATTTATAGGTATTTCTCATTATGTCCTAAATAGAAGATACATGATAACAACACTTCATAAAGCATTCTTTTTACAAAAGTCTGCTTTATTTACAGAATTGTAATCTACTATTTTTACAAAAACGTTGCTTTCTAAAGCAATACATCATTTAAAAAAAAAATAACCAAAATACTATCTTCTAAATATTCTTCTAAATATCTCCAAAAATATTTGAATACGTACATGCGCATTCACACCCTCATGAGTCTTCTTCACCTGTTAAATCAAAACAAAAACCACATTAAAACCCTCAAGACATTAAAATCCGTATAACATTCCATTATTCCATAAAGTATAACAATCAATCTATCTATTAATCTATTTATCTATCCATCCATCTATGTATCTATCTATCTATCTATCTATCTATCTATCTATCTATCTATCTATCTATCTATCTATCTATCTATCTATCTATCTATCT